>JAWNNH010000242.1:600000-879729 GCA_035043045.1 Hirtodrosophila alboralis
ATGATTCCAACTCCAATACAGATGACGACGAACGCTACTAAATGAATCAATCAATCAATCAATCAATCGAAACAAATCAAATAAAATCTAAATCAAATCTAAATCAAGCAATCAAGCAATCGGCAACAAAAATTTAAAAAATTAAAAAAAAAAATAAAAACAAAAAAAAACAGCTGCAACTGTTTTTGCAGTTTGTTGCAACATGTAAAAAGGCAAAGAAAGAAACTATTACACATAAATATATATCATAAACATATATATATATATTATATACACACCTATTATAGTAAAAAACAAACAAACAACAACAACAAAACACCAACAACAACAACAAAGCGTTCTAAAAGAAAATTATACTAAAAACTAAAAAACAAAATACAAAAAAATACAATGTTGAAATTATGTTAACAAAAAAAAATATATATATATTAAAAACAAAACAAAACAAAAGAAAAATAATAATACTTTGTTTTTGCAAAACGTGGCGTAAAGAAAAACAAAAGAAAAAACTACAACAACAACAACAAAAGCAATCAATTACAATTTTTGTTGTCTCGTTTAATTTAATTTTTTGTTTTTGTTTTTTTTTACGTTTTTGTGTGTAATAATATAATTATATTATTATAGCAAGCAAACTTTTTAAATATATACATTTATATATATATATAGAGCGTATGTTTTCTTCTTAGACAACTTTTCATTTTGAAACTGTTTCCAAACACAGACACAACAATCAAATTTGTTATCAATTTACACAATCAGAAAACATTTTTTTTGTTTTTGTTATATTTTTTTTATTTTTTATATTATATATACTACACGAGATATATGTATATAATTTCCTAAACACACACACACACACACACTCAACTGGAATGTCATGCTGCATATTGCACACGGTGACAAGCGCTATTTGTTGTTGCATTGCACACTGTGACAAGCGTTATTTGTTTATGTGTTGTGCAGGCAGCACTTTGGCAAATACTATAATTTTCTATATCAACACACACACACACATTTTTATATACTTTATAATTCTTCTTCTGGGTGGTGTTGCATGCGGGCGTGCCTCTTTAACAATAGACTGAACTTTTAAACGGCTTGTTAATAATTTTTTTAAATATATAAATATATATATATATACATATGTGTATTTATAGCAGCAGCTGGTGTAGAAAAATTTCATTTAAATTTAACTTTTATTTTTATTTTGTTTGTGTAAAACTAGTTAATTTTTTTTTTTTTTGTTATATTTTGCGTTTCTTGTAAAATTTGTTTTCTTTGAATGCCAACATTTATTTATTTCTATGCGTTTTTTGCCTGTATAGCTACAATTTTGCTCAAAAAAAAAAGAAAAGAAATTAAAATGTAATAATTAAAAATTTTACTAAGAAAACTGAGTTATAGACATGATTGTGTGGTTGTATTGAAAGCCCCAAAAAAAAATTAAATAAAAAAATAAATACAAGCTGTTTTGCTTTTAGTTTTTGAACAACTTTAAGCACATTACAGACGCTTCCTTAAAATATATGTATAGATATAAATAAATAAATAAAAAAAAACCAACAAAATTAGCAGGTAAAATTGTTTTGCTTGTGAAGGAAATTTCAAAAAATAATTTGCTGAAACTCGTAGTGTCCAAAAATGAGAAAGAAAAACAAACAAATTGTAAGAAAAAATAAAAAATATTTGAAGAAAAAAAAAACATAACAAAATTTTTTTTGTTAGCTATTTCGTTGCAATATTTTTTATATACCATATTTAAGTAGTAGGAACAAAAAAGGGAAAATCAAATGAAACAATGAGATCAAGATGTTGCAAAAAATCAAGCGTTTAAAATCGATTTGTAGCAATTACAAAAAACCAAACAAACAAACAACAACAACACAAAAAACAATGATATATACAATTTATATACAACAAAAACAAAAAAAAAAACTATATATATATACATATACCTATATACAACAATGACATTTGATAAGTAAAAATTAAATTAAAAAAAAGAATGAAGATGAAGGGGGAACTTACTAGTTTTATATATGCATAAATGCCACGCCCACACACCAAGTACTAAACAGAAAAAAAATAAAACTCATACACACACTCACACACACACAACATACATATATAAACTAATCTAACTGCAATTTGAAGCAAACAAAAACTTATTAAATGATAACAAACAAACAAAAAAAAAAACAAAAAAATTGATTGTGTAAGCCGAAAGGAAAAAGGAGTAAACCAGATCAAGAGACATGAGAAAATTATTATTATTATTATTATTATAATTATATTATTATTATTATTGTAAGTTGTAAGAGCAAAATCGCTGACAAAACCAGCAAAATTAAAAATCTTAAAAAAAATGAGATATTGTTATATACTAGTAATTATTAAGGCGACAAACAAAACAACAAAAAAAAGAAAACAAGAAAAAAAAAAACTTAACAAAAAAAGCAAAGAAAAATAGAGTCAAATAAAATATTGAATCGAAAAAAAAAACAAAAGAAACTTCTTTTTTTTTATTAGCGGAATCGCTGGGTGAATTAAAATTCGTCAACTCGAAAATTCCACTTTTTTGTTAATAATTTATCCTTTCGTATAATTATAAAAAATGATGATGATTTTGGAAGTATTTTTTCAGGGATAGAAACAACATTTTCTTTACCTCAGTTCTCTTTAGTTATTTCAGGTTAATGAGAAATTCTATTTGGTTTTATAAGAGTTTTGTTTCAGGAAGTTTTAAAATTGGATGTTTTCCTCTTGAATTTCGTCTTCTGAATCTATGCTCAATATTCTATCTTCATTAATTTTCTGAATAATCTTTATAATACAAAAATATGATCATTCAGAAATACAGAAACTATTTTTCCTATACTACATTTTTGTCAGTTTCGTTTATAGTTGATTATTCAGATAATAATATGATTTTGGTTTAGTTTAATGAGAAAACATTTTTCTTACTATTTAACTACTTTGAAAAATTCGAGGCATGCTTAATCTTCGAAATATGTTCTACCTTCCTTTACTAAAATAATTAAAAATAAAGGTTTGTTATTTAAAAAATATTCTCATTCTAAAATCACCAAATTGTGTTATAGGAAACGCTTGAACATGTGCCACGGTAAAGACAGAGCTGAGCTTAATGTGAGCTACACTCACAATAATGCTAATGCGATAGTTTTAAATATATAATTAATCGATAACAATTTTTTTTCCCGATTGCGATTTATAGAAGAGGAAGAGGCAGTCGAGGATAATGCGCAGGCAGCGGAGCTATCCAACGACTCCGATGCGCCGTTGAAGCCCAATGTAAGTATATATATATATATATATTCAATTTTAAAGATCTAACTAAATATAATACTGCTATAGAATGATGAGGATGATGATTACGATCCAGAAGATAATCGTAAGAAGAAGAAGGGCAAGAAACGTAAAACGAGGAAGGGCGAAGAGAAGGGACGCAAAAAGAAGAAACGCAAGAAGAATGAGAGCGAGGAGGACAGCGATTTTGTGCAGCACGATGAAGAGGTGGAATATCCCAGCACTTCATCCAAACGTGGACGCAAGCGCAAAGAGGAAAAACAAGCCCAAAAGGAGAAAGAATCTTCAGCATCAGGTAAGTTTTCTACATATCCTTAGGGTTTATTGATATTTTAAATATATATTCCAAAATATATAGGAATGCCTTCTGTGGAGGATGTATGCTCGGCGTTTAGTGTGTGCGATGTGGAGATTGAGTACAGCGAGGAGGATCTGCAGAGTCTGACCACGTACAAGGCATTCATGCAGCATGTGCGACCCATATTGCAGAAGGAGAATCCGAAAATCGCAGCGCCGAAGCTAATGATGCTGGTGGCCGCCAAGTGGCGGGAATTCTGCGAGAGTAATCCGCATATACAGCAGGAACAGCAGCAGCAGGGCGGCGGACAACAGGCGCAGCCAGCAGCTGCAGCGGCGGCAACGGAGCCGGATGAGCCACGTTCGTCGCGTTCATCGCGCAACGAGAAGCCCGATGATATTTATGAGGAGGAAGAGGACGAAGAAGAGGAGGAGGAGGAGAAGAAGCCGCGACGCAAGCGCAGTGGTCGTAGTAGCAATAAAAAAGGACGACGTCCATCGGGCAAGGTGCCGACATTGAAGATTAAATTTGGCAAGCGGAAACGCGATAGCTCCGACGATGAACCGGATGCCAGTGGCGCCTCTGAGCGTGACTCGGATCTGGAGTTTGAGCGCATGTTGCAAAAGTCCGACGATAGCGCCGATGAGAAGGAGAAGGAGAAAGAGAAGGTGAAGGAGAAACAGCCAACGGAGACGGCAGCCGCTGCTGCTGGCGTCCAGGAGGACGGTGAGCCCGTGGTGCGCAAAAAGGCCAAAACCAAAATTGGCAACAAGTTCAAGAAGAAGAACAAAATGAAGAAAACAAAGAACTTTCCCGAAGGCGAGGATGGCGAGCATGAGCATCAGGATTATTGTGAGGTGTGCCAACAGGGCGGCGAGATAATATTGTGTGACACCTGTCCACGTGCCTACCATTTGGTCTGCCTCGAGCCGGAACTTGAGGAGCCACCAGAGGGCAAATGGTCGTGCCCACATTGTGAGGCCGATGGCGGCGCCGCCGAGGAGGAGGACGATGATGAGCATCAAGAGTTTTGTCGGGTGTGCAAAGATGGTGGCGAATTGCTCTGCTGCGATTCGTGCCCATCGGCATATCATACATTCTGTTTGAATCCACCGCTGGACACCATACCCGACGGCGATTGGCGCTGTCCACGCTGCAGCTGCCCCCCGCTGGTCGGCAAGGCCGAGAAAATCATCACCTGGCGCTGGGCGGTGCAGAGACGCGGCAGCAGCGAGGCATCCACCTCGAAGGGCGCCGCCAAGGTGGGCAATCGGGTGCGCGAATATTTCATCAAGTGGCACAACATGTCCTACTGGCACTGCGAATGGGTATCGGAGGTGCAACTGGACGTGCATCATCCGCTGATGATACGCTCCTTCCAGCGCAAATTCGATATGGAAGAGCCGCCCAAGTTTGAGGAAACCCTGGATGAGGCCGATACACGCTTCAAGCGCATTCAACGTCACAAGGACAAGGTGGGCATGGGCAATGATGATGACGACCATGCCGATCTCGAGGAGCGTTTCTACAAGAATGGCGTCAAGCCCGAATGGCTGATTGTCCAGCGTGTCATCAATCATCGCACCGCACGAGATGGCAGCACCATGTATCTGGTGAAATGGCGCGAATTACCCTATGACAAGTCCACCTGGGAGGAGGAGGGCGATGATATGCCTGGCCTGCGTCAGGCCATTGATTACTATCAGGATTTACGTGCTGTGTGCACGTCGGAGCAGACGCGCGCCGCCAGCAGCAAGAAGAACAAGAAGGGACGCAAAACCAAGCATAAACTGGAGCTAGACGATGAGGATAGACCCGTCAAGCATTATACACCGCCGCCAGAGAAGCCCACAACGGATTTGAAAAAGAAATACGAAGGTCAACCGGCATTCCTGGATGATACTGGAATGCAATTGCATCCATATCAAGTTGAGGGCATCAATTGGTTGCGCTACAGCTGGGGCCAGGGCATCGATACCATATTGGCCGATGAAATGGGTCTGGGCAAGACCATACAAACGGTCACATTTCTCTATTCCCTGTACAAGGAGGGCCATTGCCGTGGCCCCTTCCTAGTTGCGGTGCCCCTCTCCACGCTCGTCAATTGGGAGCGTGAATTTGAACTCTGGGCACCAGATTTCTATTGCATCACCTACATTGGCGATAAGGACTCGCGTGCGGTAATCCGTGAGAATGAATTGACCTTCGAGGAGGGCGCCATTCGGGGCACAAAGGTTTCCCGACTGCGCACAACTCAATATAAATTCAATGTGCTGCTCACCAGCTACGAGCTGATCTCAATGGATGCACCCTGTTTGGGCAGCATTGATTGGGCCGTCCTGGTGGTGGATGAGGCGCATCGTCTCAAGAGTAATCAGAGCAAATTCTTTCGCATCCTCAATAGCTATGCGATTGCCTATAAGCTGCTGCTAACTGGAACACCATTGCAGAATAATTTGGAGGAATTGTTTCATTTATTGAACTTTTTGAGTCGCGACAAGTTCAACGATTTGCAGGCGTTCCAAGGCGAATTCGCTGATGTGTCCAAGGAGGAACAGGTGAAGCGTTTGCATGAGATGCTCGGCCCGCACATGTTGCGTCGCCTCAAGACAGATGTCCTCAAGAATATGCCCTCGAAATCGGAGTTCATTGTACGCGTTGAGCTCTCGGCGATGCAAAAGAAGTTCTACAAGTTTATATTGACCAAGAACTTTGAGGCGCTCAATTCGAAGAGCGGCGGTGGCTCCTGTTCTTTGATCAACATCATGATGGATCTAAAGAAATGCTGTAATCATCCGTATCTATTTCCCTCGGCTGCCGAGGAGGCACCCACCTCAGCGGGCGGCATATATGAGATCAATTCCCTAACCAAGGCAGCCGGCAAGCTAGTGCTGCTCTCGAAGATGCTTAAACAGCTAAAGACGCAGAATCATCGTGTGTTGATCTTCTCGCAGATGACCAAAATGTTGGATATACTCGAGGACTTTCTCGAGGGCGAACAGTACAAGTATGAGCGTATTGATGGCAGCATTACGGGCACATTGCGCCAGGAGGCCATCGATAGATTCAATGCACCCGGTGCTCAACAGTTTGTCTTTCTGCTGAGTACACGCGCCGGCGGCTTGGGCATTAATTTGGCCACAGCCGATACGGTCATTATATATGACTCCGATTGGAATCCCCACAATGATATACAGGCCTTTTCGCGTGCCCATCGTATTGGCCAGGCCAACAAGGTGATGATCTATCGCTTTGTTACCCGCAATTCGGTGGAGGAGCGCGTTACCCAGGTGGCCAAGCGTAAGATGATGTTAACCCATCTGGTGGTCCGTCCGGGCATGGGCGGCAAGGGCACCAATTTTACCAAACAGGAGCTGGATGATATTTTGCGTTTTGGCACTGAAGATCTCTTCAAGGAGGATGACAAAGAGGAGGCTATCCATTACGATGACAAGGCTGTTGCCGAGCTGCTGGATCGCACCAATCGCGGCATTGAGGAGAAGGAATCCTGGGCCAATGAATATTTATCCTCATTCAAGGTGGCCTCCTATGCCACCAAGGAGGAGGAGGAAGAGGAGGAAACTGAGATCATTAAACAAGATGCCGAAAACTCAGATCCCGCCTATTGGGTCAAATTGTTGCGCCATCATTACGAGCAGCATCAGGAGGATGTGGGCCGCACCCTGGGCAAGGGAAAACGTGTGCGCAAGCAGGTGAATTATACAGATGGCGGCGTTGTGGCAGCGGACACTCCACGCGACGACGCCAACTGGCAGGACAATGGCAGCGAATACAATTCCGAATATTCGGCCGGCAGCGATGAGGATGGCGGCGATGATGATTTCGATGAGCAGAACGGTGAACGCAAGGCCAAACGGCGCTTGGATCGACGCGATGATCGTCCCCTGCCGCCACTGCTGGCACGTGTGGGCGGCAACATTGAGGTGCTTGGCTTCAATGCCAGGCAACGGAAGAGTTTCCTCAATGCCATCATGCGGTATGGCATGCCACCCCAGGATGCCTTCAATTCGCAGTGGTTGGTGCGCGACCTGCGCGGCAAATCGGAGCGCAATTTCAAGGCCTACGTGTCGCTGTTCATGCGGCATCTGTGCGAGCCGGGCGCCGATAATGCCGAGACCTTTGCGGATGGTGTGCCGCGCGAGGGCCTGTCCCGACAGCATGTGCTCACGCGCATTGGCGTCATGTCGCTCATCCGCAAGAAGGTGCAGGAATTTGAGCACATCAATGGCTATTACAGCATGCCCGAGCTCATACTCAAGCCCTGCGAGCCAGTTCGTGCTGCAGTTGGTGGCAAACAGGATGCAGCGGCCGCTGGAGATGTTCCGGCTGGTGGTGCCACCGGGAAACCGCCAGCGGATAGCGCCACGACCAGCAATAGCGCAACGCCAGCAACAAGCGCAGCGCCTAGTCCAGCGCCTGCTTCAGAGAAGAGCGAGGATAAAGCCACGCTGCTGGATAAGACAACGCCCGAGAAACAGCAGCAGCAGGAGACCAAATCGGATCCAGATGCTGACGAGGATAAGAAGACGGTCGTCGATGTTAAGCAAGAGAAGAGCGAAGAGTCTGCCGATGGCGATGACAAGTCCAAGGCCAGCGAATCGAATGTCCAGAGCGAACCCAAAGTGGAGCCCAAAGAGGAGGCTGGCAAAGAGCAGACACCGCCGACACAGCAGCCCAAGGAGGAGCCTAAAAGCGAGCAAAGCGATGAAAAGGATAAGGAGAAGGAGAAGAGCAGCAGCAGTGAGGAGAAGCCCGCTAATAGCAATCCCAGCAGCAGCAGCACAACAACAACAACAACAACAAACATTATTGATGATGATGACGATGATGTCATGATTGTCAAGGAGGATGGTGAACTGGAAAAGCCCAGTGCCAATGCCAATGCCAATGCCGCTGGCAGTGCTGGCGCCAATGCTAATTCACCCAAGGATCAAAAGGGTGTTGTCGGCGTCTCCGCTAGTGCAGCAGCAGCCGCCGCAGCTGGTGGTGGCAAACTGGTCGAGGACAGTCTGGAGGTATTGAAACGTAAATTCATGTTCAACATTGCGGATGGTGGCTTCACGGAACTGCACACTTTGTGGTTGAATGAGGAGAAGGCCGCTGTGCCTGGCCGGGAGTATGAGATCTGGCATCGAAGACACGATTATTGGCTGCTCGCTGGCATTGTGACACATGGCTATGGTCGCTGGCAGGATATCCAGAATGATATACGCTTTGCCATCATCAATGAACCATTCAAAATGGATGTGGGCAAGGGTAATTTTCTGGAGATCAAGAACAAGTTTTTGGCGCGTCGCTTTAAACTTTTAGAGCAGGCGCTGGTCATTGAGGAGCAGCTGCGACGTGCGGCTTTCTTGAATCTCGCCCAGGATCCTAGCCATCCGGCCATGTCGCTAAATGCACGCTTTGCCGAAGTCGAATGCCTTGCCGAATCGCATCAACATCTGAGCAAGGAGTCGCTCGCTGGCAATAAGCCAGCCAATGCAGTGCTGCACAAGGTGCTCAATCAGCTGGAGGAGCTGCTATCCGATATGAAGAGCGATGTCTCACGTTTGCCGGCCACTTTGGCACGCATACCGCCGGTGGCGCAACGCTTGCAAATGTCCGAGCGTTCCATATTGTCGCGGCTAGCGGCCACCGCTGGCAATGCCTCCAATGCGGGTATGAATCAATTGATTTACACACACATACATATATATTATAATTGACCTTTCCCTTATTGCAGCTCAACTGATGGCACAATTTCCGGCCGGTTTTCAGGGCACCACATTGCCGGCATTCACGGGCGGACCCGCTGGCAACTTTGCCAATTTTAGGCCACAGTTCTCGGTGCCCGGGCAACTGTCCAACAATGCTGGATCTTGAGCAGCAGCACCTGCAGCAGCACCTGCAGCAGCAGCATGTCTATCTTAAGCGCATTCAAATTCCATGAAAATTAATTACTCTTCAGACTAGAATTTAAAATACTTATATAATTGCATAACCAATATAATATTTATCATAAATAATAATCATTTGCAATGAAATTATAACCCCCCGTTCACAAATTACAGTTTTGCCACATTCTCTATAGAACTTTTGGCTGCTTTGATTGCCAATTGATAATGAAAATTATAATAATGATTTCATTTTACGTATATACTAGACACAAATACAATATAAATTTAATTCCATTGCAAAAGAAAAGCCGATTGAGTTTTTAATTGAACGAGGTCCGGCGTGCACAGTTCTCGGTGCCCGGGCAACTGTCCAACAATGCTGGATCTTGAGCAGCAGCACCTGCAGCAGCACCTGCAGCAGCAGCATGTCTATCTTAAGCGCATTCAAATTCCATGAAAATTAATTACTCTTCAGACTAGAATTTAAAATACTTATATAATTGCATAACCAATATAATATTTATCATAAATAATAATCATTTGCAATGAAATTATAACCCCCCGTTCACAAATTACAGTTTTGCCACATTCTCTATAGAACTTTTGGCTGCTTTGATTGCCAATTGATAATGAAAATTATAATAATGATTTCATTTTACGTATATACTAGACACAAATACAATATAAATTTAATTCCATTGCAAAAGAAAAGCCGATTGAGTTTTTAATTGAACGAGGTCCGGCGTGAGCGTTTTATTGATGCGGCCTAACACCTAAAATATTCAAAAACCACCAAGGATTTCGCCAAATGGGAGCTATTTTTCAAAACAGGTTTGATCAACCGCTGTTATCATTGTTATTCTGTTCAGGTGACGTCACCCTTATGTTACTCGGCTGTTACCCTGCTGTTATTGGACAAAATCTGTAAAGCTGTTATGTCTTAACAGAGTAGTGTTGGTATATAAACAATCGAATAGTGCTGGAAAATGTCGTTAGATGTTCGGAACTGCCAACTTATTGCAATTTTGGCGGTCAAATTTAAACTACAAGCAAAAATTACTTAGAAATAGTTTAGTAAGGATCCGCTACTAAGATAAGTATTTACATAAATTTATTTTAAGCGACAGACTTTTTTTTATTTGATACTCGCAACTTTTTGATTTTTTTTTATAGTATTTATTATGTATATTATGTATGTATGTGTATTAAGTATATAAATTAGTTAAGTTTGTATGTGTACATACTCGTATGTATACACACATATGTATATATTTGTAAATATCAAACACATAATCATTAGACATAATGTCATTTGATAAGCGCAATACTAATTTCAGGACCTATTCGGTGCGTTACAAATACCAATGCAGTTCGAATTCTTGGTATGAAATTCGTAGCATCTTGCCAAATATATTGCTAAATAATATCATCTTTGTCGACAACATATGACGAGCAATTTTTGATCTTGATTGCGATCGCGATCTCCTTATATACAATTGTTACAAATTAATGGAATTGCATAATGTTTATATGCATACACATACATAAACGAGTAACTAAAATTATCTATAAACGGGTTCTGACGACCTAATACAAATTACAAAAGTACAACAAAAAATATGTGCTAACCAAAAAAAAAAAAGAACAAATTTAACAAACAATCATTACACATTGGCCAAACCGATGCCATTAAATAATCTAATAATGAATAAGCTGACGAAAACATATTACATTGGAATTACATATAGATTTAAAATATTTCATAATGTTTATCATTTTATGGTATTAAACAAAATCACATTTGCAACGCGAATGTGCGAATGCTCTCAACAAAAGGATCAAGCATATGTTCTGACCTAAAATCTATATATTGTGGGCAACTTAGATAGCTAAAACAGCAAATGAGCTTAAAATAGTAAATAACAAACAAACTATAAACACTCACGCACACACACACAGTCATAGACACACACACACACACACACACAGTCACACACGTACATAAGAAAAATAAACACATTTAAGCAATTAAATAACCCATCATAGCCTTTTGCCCGCATAACATGCTCTTGTATGCAACAATCTCATTATTATAATATTAAGATATTGTGCATAACTTCTTTAACTCGCCCTCCGTCTCATCCGCATCCAGCTGGAGAGCGGCGGCATTGGTCAGCGCACGTCCATCAATGTTAGGCAAGTAGGGCTCATAGTCGAGACCCTGTCGCTCGTAGAATAGCAAATAGGCAGCGCTGGGATCAATGTTTGGCTTTTGCGATATCTCGCGACAGGAGCTATCATTGTAACAATACCAGGAACCAGTTGTGTTTGATGCATAGGAAATATAGTGGCCACCATTTAGCATGCCAGAGTGTGACTGCAATTGAAATATGTGTTTTAAAATTGATCAATGAGTGAATATCTTAATGACTTACCACCACAGCATATAGCTTATATTTGGGATCGAACTCATCAACATCCGCTTTAAGCTTGTGCTGATGATAATCTTCAAATTCGCCATCCACAATGGGCGTTTTTGTTAGACTCGTAGAGATTAGACGCTGTCGTCGGGCCGCACTGCTCGATTTACTCTGTCGCAGTATATTACCAACGGCAACTGTTGGTTCCTTTGTTGCGGCTACTGGTTCTGCATCTGTTTGCATCTTATCGCTGGCATCGACTTCATCCAATTCATTGACAACTTCATTGCTTGCGCTGGGTAAGTCCACTTTCAACTCTAGCAGCTCCTTGTGCCGCAGTATAGTCTCCTGCGGCACAGAGGCCAAATACGGAGCCGGATCAAAATCTTCGAATGGAAAATGTACAACCTTCTGTGATTTCACCCACTTGCCGTTGACGCAATTGAAACGCTTCAAATGCACAATCTGAAGAACAAAATATTGTTGTAGTTGATTAAAGTATTAATATAATTTGCAACTCACCAAAATGGGTGGCAATTTCCATATTTGCAGCTTCTTTGTCGCCGGCTTCTTGCCCTTGCAATGACTGCAGTGATACCACTGCTCCAGCTTCTCTTCGGAGGTAAAGGCGCGCAGGCAATGATTTAGATCAACAGGCTCCACTTGCTCACGCCGGCATATGGCAATGGTATCATGATCGACCCAAAGCTGAGCACAAATCAAACTCATTGAATATCCTATCAATTCTAACAATAGATGTCGTCTACTTACGCGCTCCAATGTGCTCTGATAACGTAAATGCAATGCGGTTGGGTCCCAATCGATGGCAATAGTAAAGTCTTCAAAATATTTTGTTGTTGGGGTATAGGATAGCGATGCCGTATATTCCGGTGCTCGTTTCGCCTCCAAATTTGGTAGCGATGGGCATTTAATATTCATTTTTGGCGTCGCTGTGTTGTCTAAGCAAAAATATATAATAATAATATATATAAATATATAAAAAAAAAAACAAATTCCCTGATTACTTACTGCTCACTGTGGTAATGGGCGGCAGGGCGCCCTGGAGCACATAGTCATTGTTGCATTGAATTTCACAACCGCGACAGAAACTTGACCAGGGGCAAATGGCGCAGGTAAGACCATCCGCCTTGACGGCGCGCAGCGTAAAGGGAAAATCATAGCCCAGGCTGTCGTCACTAAAGGGTTAAAGAAAGGCGATTTAATATTATGTTTGATTACTGGAGATAAGTTGGCATATTGCTTACCAATCGGCAGCATGATTGGCTTGTTCGGTGGTTGCTGGCAGTGGACTCAGCAAACGGCTGACCTGCTGCCAAACGGCACAGTACAGATCCTTGTGTGTGCCGCCATCGCAGTTTGGTATTAGCAGCGGCACACCAAAGAGGCTGGGCCGTGTTTTATGATAGGATAGAAAATAGCTATCGTGTCGGGTGATTTTTCGATGGACAGCCACTAGATATTTGCCCACCTTGTAGGGCTGCGAGGAGCGGCGTGAATAGACACCGCTGCTTGTTTGATTGCCGCTTGTGCTTTCCGGTTGTGAGGTGGTTATATGCTGATCCGCCTCCTCGCCCTCTTCCTGCGCATCATCATCATCATCATTGTCATCGTCGTCGTCCCCCTCATCGTCATCAACGTCCGCATCACGTTCGCCCAGTGTATGAGCTGTGCTTATGCCACTGGAGTGCTCATTGGTGGTTCGATAGGAGGCGCCATCATCGCTGTTGCTACCATGTCGACTGGCAGCCAGTTCTGCCACGGGCATTGGCTCCGTTAGAGAGCTTTCCATAGAGTTCTCACCGGAGTGATTCGTATACGATACAGAACTAGTATTGCTTTCCGTGTGTAATAGTTTTGTGGATGAGATACGCTTCTGTTGTGCTGCAGCGTCCTCCATAAAGTTGTTCTCCGGACTGCAGCTAAGGATCAGCGACTCCTGTATATTGAATGCAGCAATTAAGGTAGCCAAAGGATTTGCATTAGTTTGGCATAACTCATTTTACGTGTGTGTGTGCGTAATTTTATCAAAATTTAAACAATTAACATTAACTACTTGCAAATAGGCAACATTTTTATAAACTAGGATAAACGCTCAAAATCTACAAAAATCGTACAACATTTGAAATTATTGCGGGTGTTTGAAATTAGCTTTATATATAAGTATCTAATTAATATATGTATCATATAAGAAAGTATATTAAAATTTGAATATCTTTTGTTAATTAAGTAGGTGGGCATAATTTGTGGTGGTTTCTTTGGTGGCAATGAGTAGAAGAGCATTTTCAATGTGTACAGCAAATGGATGATTCACGAAAGAAATAACTAATATATTTAAAGAAAGAGTTAATTCATTTAAAGTTTTAATGGAAATACTGAATATAACTTGACTTAAACTATCGAACGTTTCATGGTTTGAAATTATATTAAATGGTTAACAGCTAGGAGAATATATATTCAATATTCGCATTGAAAGACTTAGATTTAATCAAAGAACAAGTTTTAATAGACGTTTTAAAAAGTTATATTAAAGATTTTTCAATCTTGCAAATAATTTTTAGAAAAGGAAAATTATTTCGATAGAAAAATTAGGTTCTAGTAAACGGAAAAGCACAGTTAAGTAAATATAAAAATTAAAAGGAATACATTACAAATAACAATTGTGCAATTGAAATACTTATACATAATAAAATGATTTAATTTAATTATTGTTTTAATTTTAAGCTTTAACTAACTAAGCATGTTTTTTTTGTTTTTAAATGCCTTAAATATCATGAATCACCATTTTTATGTACAATTGAAAATATTTCAACAATATATTTTATTTAGAAGCTACTTTAGATGACAATATAAAAATGTACAATTAAACGGTACAAGGAAATAAAAAACTTTGCATATTCAATGACCAACGATAACCGATAACTATAAATATAACGATAGCGATAACGATAGTAGATAAATAGTGAGTCTATAAAGTTGAGAAATAGTTTAAGCAATTTAATTTACAGTGAATATTTTACTTTGTACTTTTTAATAGGCCAGTAACAAATTAAATGTGTGTATTAGTATTAAGAGGAGGATAGAGATTACAATAAATTACATAATTCAAGAGTATTTAGAGAGATTTAGACTAATTGAATATAGGTGCGAAATACGGAAAATCAAAGAACAATTAGAAATTAAGTCGGAGATGGGGTATACATTAGCCAGGTAGACCCACAAACCAAACCAAACCAAAACAGAAACGGCAACTGTTTATTTAACATATTGGTATTTAATATTTAGATTTCTTGAAAACAGACGGAAGCGCAAAATTGTTTGCCAAGTTACGCCGGAATATTTATTGAATATATATAACTTGATATATTTCTTCGTTTTGTAGGGGTCGTCGCTGGAGCGAGTTTATCCTAGGCGAATTGGGAATTTATTTTTAAATGCGACCTTTTTTTTAAAGGTCATGAATCTAACATATTAAATACGTGTATGTTAATATAGTTAAGAAGCCATACCTTGAAGCAAAAAAGGCTGTGGGGCATGCACTCTCTCTTTCCAAAGCACCGGCTTACCTTTCCGGCATCATCTGGCTGAAGTTCGTGCACCTGGCCAGCATGGCTGTTATATTTGGCTATCTCATGATCTACATCTACTGCATTGCTAACAGCAGTTGCTTCCTGGCCATCACTGAGATGACCATTGCAGAGGACGCGCGATGAGGCTGTTCGATTGGAGGTCTGTAGTGTGCTAAGCGACGAAAGCGAGTCCTGAGCTGTGATTAGAGCTGTAAGATGTGAAATGTGAATGTAGCATATGAATTGACTCATAAACAGCATCAATTACCAGAGCTGCGCTGTATATCCTTGAGGCCCTGTTCGATGTGCATGCTGAGAGCCGAATTGGAGCGCGTTCTTGCGTTACTTTGCTCTGGCAACTGATACACATGCAGCTCCTTGGCGCTCTGTGTACGCAGCTTCTCATCATCAGCGAGTACCTGGCGTATCTGTGAATTCCATAGTTCACATATAAGCATCAAGCTCGGCTGTAGCGAACACAGCGTGGCCAGCTTGTGTTTCAAATCTCCGTATTTGCACTCAGAATTAAGCCGTAGACCGTACTTAATGGGCACACTTCCATCCAGTAGGATCACTGCCAGGAGACAGGGTTAGAGGGATAGTTAATGAAATTGTTTGCAATTAATTTGTGTACAAAACCAGCACACTATGTAATTCTTTTTTTTTATAAACTATTTTTTTTATCTGGCAATAAAACTTACCCAGCACCTCCAGATACACATAGTTCTCCACGGGCAGCGGTAAGCTGAGCAAACTGAAAGGATCAAATCGCACGGACTCGTGACCACAACCCAGGCAGCTGACCTTTGATTTAAGTTGGCCATAGAATAAATCTATGATAATTGATTGATTGCGTGCATGATGCTGTGACCAGGCTTCGGCGGCAACTATCTTATCTGGTCGTCCATTGGAATCCTTAAGTTCACTGTACGGCTTCTCCATCACACGATTGAGATCCTCGTGCAGCGCATCAAGCAACCATTCGAGCAGCTCCTGTGAATCGTGCTGCCCACCGCCGGCAAACTGTGGCGCATGTTTGTTGACACAAAATCTCAGTTTTAAAGGTGCCACAGAGCGCGTTGTGGCCGTCCACACCTCCTTGAGCAGCTCCGCATAACGCATGGCCAGCTGTCCGCGTGTTCCGAGTTTGTTCGCTGCATTCAGCTCAAAGCGATGCATCTGACGATGAAAATACTGGGCCAATGGCTGCGTATTGAACAGCACTTGGAGTGCCGCATTCATAAAGCAGGTGTTGCCCAAATTATGCAGACCAGTGGCGCCCGGTGCATGCACAGACATTATTGAGGTGCGTGTTAAACGCCGTCGATCACCAGGGCCGGTGCCCACTTGACCACTTTGCGCACTGGCCAGCGAGCCGAGCTCTTCGGGCCAGGTAAGATCCTTATTGCGTATCTCGAGAAGCAGCTGATCGTTGTCGCGAATCAAAAGCTCCTTCAGGCACATGACATCCTCCTCCAATAGTATGGCATTATTATCCAGCGTTGCGCTCGATGGTGGCACATGCCACAGCCGTATATCCTCCGGCTTCAAGCGCAGCTGCTCGCACAGAAATTCACCCACCTGACGCACTGTGGCCAGTCGACTAAACGCTGCCGTATATGCCAGGTAGCGCTTGGGCGGCTGCAGTACACTGCTTGCCGCAATGGCTGCATATCCGCCACCAGACGCCAGAACACCATATCCACCGCTGGTTGTTGAGCCCCAGCTGCTGATTTGGTTGCCGGCGACGCCACTAGCCGTCGATACAGTCTGCACCTGATGCAACAATATGCGCAGATTCAATGGATACAATTCCAGTTCTACCTCCGTGTTTGGTGGTTGTATCACCTGCAAAGTTCAAAAAGGAAACTTGAAATAAATGAATCGACTTGAGTAGAGTTCACTGTGGCTTACCTGACGTGGCAGCGGCAGATTGTCCCCATACCATCGATTTAATGCCTTCCACAGCGACTTTGGCACCAGCTCAAAATCGTGATTCTGAACAAGCGGCGTATCGCGCTTAAGATGACCACCCTCGCCGGTCAGAGTGCGTATATTGCGTTGGGGATTGGCGGTTATCAGATTGCTGTTGTCAATTGGGCCCGGACGTTTTTGGCCGCAGTGACGGCCAGCAGAGATGCCGCTGCTGCCGGAGCCGGAGCCCAAGGAGTAGCTATCGTGCTGCTCGAGGCTATGTGTATTAAAGCTCTCATCACAGACGAGCGCCTCATCAATGGCGCTGCGTTGACTGGCGGTACGCTTGCAATACTCACAAGTTTGCGCTGTATGCTGGGTATATTGCATCCAATTGAGCCACCAGTCGCGTGAAATGAGATACCAGAACTGACCAATGCGATACGGACGTTGTTCCTCGCGCTGTAGCCAGCCACGAACAATATCGTACTCCATATGCTTGCACTGCGGCCACAGGCCAAATACAATGTGGCACAGTTCGAATATAAGATCCAGCAGCGGTTGCATTAGCCTCAGGCCGCATTGCACGTTCCACAGCATGAAATCCTCGGCCGTAAGGCAGACATTGTCCCGTGTGAGCGTGCTGGGCACATTGTCGGGACTCTTACGCTGGGCAAACTCTAGCAAATCGCTAATAACATGCTGCTTGGTTAGTTCTTTGTACTGCTGGGCTTCGCGATTTTCCTTGGCAACAAATAGCAGCACATTGATCATTTGAAGAGTTTCCTCGTGATTGAGCACGCCATCCCGATCCACATCAAAGATCTTAAAGCAGACTGGCAACAAAAAAAGCATGCGTATAGAATAAACTATAGTTTTCGACTATTTGCAGAACTTACAGCGTGTACGCTCCACGCCGGGTCCGCGACAGGCGGCGCTAACTCCACAACAAAGCTCCTTAAAGTCAATGTGGCCATCGCGATTCTCGTCAAAGGCATTGAAGAGACCGGCCAGCGCATTCTTTGGTATGGGCGGACTTATCAATGGTCCCAGAAACTGCAAATCGATTTGGCCATTCTGTGCGGTGTTCTTCAAGCGCCAGAACTCCTTCTCCAGGTCGCCAATGTCCTGCAATAGAGTCAAAATTATTATTTGTTCGTTTTATAAATTTAATTTATAATAATATTTGATTTAAATAATGTTTCTTCTAGATATTGCAGACAAAAAGTTAAATAGTAGAATGGAAGGTTAAAATTTTCTTAATGGATTTTATTTTGCTTAGTTTGAAGCATCATTGGGACAAAGATTGATTTATGTATAATTAAGCAACCTTTTCTGATCAAAGTTGACACAAGATATTAAATGTTTGTTTATATCAAACATTTCCAATCGGATTATCTCAACAAAAGTAAGTATTCATCTATTTATAATTATTTATTGTGTGTGAAATGAAGCTCTGGGTTTATTGAATGATTCATCGTTAAAATCTAATCTAATCATATATGGACTAAGAGCACTTCATTTGATAATAAATAATGTCCAACATGTGATTTAATTGTTTAATGAGCATTATGCAAAACGTTTAAGTAATCAATATGCATTAATCATTTAACATGCATTCTAAGTGCATATTTTAATTAAATAATGCAACTAATTAAAAAAACATCATTAACTAATAAACTGATATTATATGGCAAATGAGAAGATATTAAATTAACATGTAGTACAACAAGTTAGGTAATTACTAAATTACAGGTGAATCGATATATATAATGTAGAATAACATGTATAATATTATCTGTTACTAGCTTACTAACCTTCTCCTCAAGATGCGTTACACCGGCCAAACTCTGATAAAAGGTGGGTGTTTCCAGCTCTGAGGTGAGACTGACACAATTGTCGGCCAGCAGCCATTTGGATAGCACCGTAGCATTGCGATGCTTGACTATCCAATCCTGAAACTGATCAAAGTTGACTTTTTCGCTGTGGGCAAACAGGGAAACGCTCTCGAATGGCGCTAGGCTGACATTGCGCACATATTCTGATTTAATGATGTAGGTGCCAGCGTCATTGCAGTACAGATTCCACAAAAATCTATAAAATGTAAAGATTAGTTTATACTATGTTTAACAGTGGTCACTTGAATTTACTCACTTGGTTTTCTCCTCCTGTGTGCCGCGCGTAATTAATACCAATCCGCATAGCAAATCCTTGAAGGATATGCCACGTTGTGTGCCACCACAGGCGGCATATAGCATATCTGTAATCTTGGGCGGCACACCCTCACACAGCACATCCTGCTGGAATGCATTGCGACTGAGATAGAGTCGACCAACTCCAGCTGATTTCTTAAAGGCATCTTTCAGGCGTCGCAGCTCGGCGTCGCTAACTGTTGATTAATAAGTTAAAAATATAGTTTAAAATGAGTTCAGTTTATATTTAGAAGCATACAATTCATTTGGGTTAAACCAAAAAAAAAATAATAATATGCACAATTAGTAACTTATTTAGTATTTAATTGACAGCTCAAAGGGGAACACCAAAAAAAATATACCTCCATGCGGTTTCACACCCTCCGGGGCGTTGACGTTTTCGTTCACGCAGATCGTAAAGATCTTATCTAAATGATTAAATCAATTTTTTCTTTGAATTTCATTTAATGTTTCAACTAGATTAATTGAATTTTTCATTTAGACAAGATTTCCAAAAATAAAGAAAATTACTTTATAAATATTATAACATTTAATTTCCTAACAGAAAGTTATATTTAATACCAAATTTTTAGATTAAATTTAGGTAAAATAAATAACGACGCAACTGCTTGGATGATAACAAAAAGTTTAGATTGGTTTCTTAGTAGATGGACAATCTAAAAATATTCTACAATTATTATTATTTATTCTATTATTTTCATTAACGAACATCTAATCAGTTTTCAACAAAAAACGTGTGATTTTTTTCGTATTAAATAACGAGACTTTATAAAAGGTTAACAATTGTAATTTTGAGAGAGAGAGAGACTTAAGAAATTAAAATTAATTTCAATTTCAGTCTTGTTTGTATTTTATATAAAAATAATATCCACGAATTGTACACAATATTTCAAGTACAAGCTTTCGATAAAAATAGTATTCTTCTATTTAACGACATTTTTTTTTCATGTGTAATGAATCTACAGGTAATTAAAAGACGTAACGCATTTTACGTTATAAACGTAAACAAAACACAAACACTGCCGCTAAACGTCAAAAACGTAATCAATTAACTGTCAAATAAAATCAATTCTAAATGGCGTTTGGGGGGTGTGGGGAAACCTTAGTTAAACATAGTAGCGGGCAATTCATAATTGCAAATTGAGCATGAAAAAGCAATAAGCGGAATAAATTTCCCGATTGCAAAGAATTATTATGCGACGTCACGCGACAACGGAATTTTATTGCAGATTTCTTGATTTTTGTTTGTGTTTCTGATATTGTTGTTGTTACTGCATTGACAGCAATTTCTGCATTGCATTGCATTTAATAATTTACAGTTGGAAGGGGGAGGGTGCAGAGAGCGTGACAAAAGGCGACTGGACTTGCATACGTTTATTTATAAGTAGCAAACCGGTCGGTCGGCTAACACAATCGGCACCCGCACCTGGGTAAGTAACAAGTAGTAGTAGCATGGGCATGGGTACAAATATAGACGGCATCTTATCAGCAACGTTCGTTTTCTTTGCCTTCGCGGCTGGCCATAAAATGGCAACAAACAGAATAGTAGCGAGATGAATGCCATTGCAAGGCGAGAGAAAATTGAACGAGGCAACAACGATAACAACAGCAACAACAACGCTTACGCAGACGTCATCGCTAGTACATTAGAAAGAGCAACAACAACAACAAAAAAGTGCGACATTAACCGATTCTATTTGATTTTATGCCTTGTCTTCTCTTTGCTTTGTCTCGACAATCATCTACCCGCACCGCCCCCGCCACATACATTGTGGCTGCTGTGCTTTTCTATTGTGACGTCACTGTTGGCGACGACGACGACGCAAATACTCATACACACGCAATTACACACCTATAAAGTGTTCAAATTTGCACACACAAAAACAAAAACTAAAACTTAAAGAATAAAGCAAAACGAAAAAGAAAAAAAATTAATTTTGTCCAGCAGCAAAAGGCAGCAATAAAAGCATTGAAATAGAATGGAAACAACAACAGAATCGATAAAGCGCAATTACACCTGTGTTAGTGCATACTATTATTGTTTTTGTTCTAGAACCTCATGTTGTGTACCCGTGTGACCTATTTTATTTAATTTTTGTTTTTGGGAATTGAAGGTTAATACTTACCACGTTTGACTGCATCCTCATAACTGATGCAAGCATGTTTGGATTCTTTTGTACCCATAATTGGCTGGGCGACGACGTCAAATTCTTGTGTGCTGCTGGCGTCGTCGTCGTCGTCTTGTGACTTCACTTCTTACATTTGTTTATTTTATTTGTTGCCGTTGTCAGGCCTTAGGGGTAAATCACAGACACAGAGTCATATACATGCAAAAGCAAATTTTTATTTTGTTTTCTTTTTAAATAAACTTTGTTTTTGTCACACATTCATTGCTTTACTCGTCTTCTTCGCGTTCTATCGCGTTCGCTTAAAATATTTTAACTATCAAAGGTTAGTGTGACCGCACTCACGACATAAAAAATACTATAAAT
Source organism: Hirtodrosophila alboralis (assembly GCA_035043045.1). Taxonomy (NCBI): domain Eukaryota; kingdom Metazoa; phylum Arthropoda; class Insecta; order Diptera; family Drosophilidae; genus Hirtodrosophila; species Hirtodrosophila alboralis. The sequence continues at coordinate 622,155 of JAWNNH010000242.1, forward strand.
TCGAGCCATTAGAAATGTCAGCAGCTGTTTTGTTTTAATAAACAGCTGTTTAAATAGTTACCTTTGGTTCTTTACAACACTGTATATCGATAAATCGTTTTGATATTAGCCTTACACAGCACTGAACGAACCAATCATTTATTGTACGGGCGTAATTAGAAAGCAATAATTAAGCGTAATTTTTACGTGTAGCCAACAACAACACAACACACAATTACAAGTGCAGCGCGTATAAGTGTAGAGCTACGCGCGTCCATTTATTATTGAAATTTAAAGTGAATAAAACTACGTCGCCATTTTTTGACAGCGTTCGAATCGACACACACACAAAAGAAAACCAGAGTCGGAGCTGAAAAACTGAAAGAAAAAAAAAACTGTGCGTGCTTGCGTGTGTTTGTTTGTGTCTGCTGTGTGTGGTTACGTCTGTGAATTTTTTTATACATACCTACATATAAATTAATACCTAGCCGCGACAGCAGCCAGTTATAGTAACCTAATCGCCGACATTAGCATTAATATTAGTATAGTGTATAGTAATAATCGAAAACCACTGATTACCCACCACCGCACCGCCATATAACGAACTCGAACCGCAGCGGCAGCAGCAGTTATCGACGTGGACGATAACGTCAAAAAGGAAGAGCAGAAGAAGTGATAAAGCAAAGTAGAACTTAGAACTGCATCTTTAGCAAGACTCTGGACATAAACAAAAGCACATCTGTGATTAAATCATATAACAATATAATATAATGGCCAAAACGTACGACTACCTGTTCAAATTGTTGCTGATCGGTGACTCTGGCGTTGGCAAGACCTGCATATTGTTTCGATTCTCAGAGGATGCGTTCAATACAACGTTTATATCCACAATAGGTAAGTGTATTTACTAGTAATATTATTATCAATATCCTTATAAAAACACAAAAAAGCGCCACCCAGCAGCCGACAAGTACAACAACAACAAGAACATCAACCACCAAGCCAAACATTTCAAAGTGCATACATCATCAGTCCCAGCCATAGACAGTCATCCTCAGTAATCAACATAGCTCTCTCTCTCTCTCTCTCTCTCTCTCTCTCTCTCTCTCTTTTACCCTCTTGTTCTTATTCTCTGAAATTTTTTAATTAATTATGACGCCGCCGGGCAGCAATCGCAATCGCACACACACACTCACACACACACACACACAACACTAGACTCGTATTCCCGCTCATGCTCTCAATCTCGCCTCTTGGCTCAGCTGTAGCAGCACACACACACAAATAAGTGACTCATTTTGTATACTCTTTCTCTTACTCTCTGCAATGGCATTTGTCATAATTATTGTTATTGTTGTGCCATGTACAAGGACGTAGTTCAAAAGGAAACAGCAAAAAGAAGCCAACTATAAACAAATTAAAATTTAAAAAAAAGTGGAAGTGGCTAATCGAAAATATTGATAAATGATATCAAATGGCTAACAATTGATAGTTGAGGTTGCACATTGATCAGAATATAGTTGCTATACTTAATAAGAAAGTTACTTTGAGTTACTTTCGATGATATTCATCACTCAGTTAGAAATATGATGGCTTATTCATACATTTCTATAATAATTTAAGTCATTAAGCCATACATATTTTTATTACTTTTTAAACGCTCTTAGCTGATAATAAAGCTAGCAAAAATTTCATAGAAAATATACATTTTCATACTTTTTAATCTTTAATTGATATATAACATTTTGAAATAAATAAATGCGTTACTAAGCTCAAGTAATTTCAATTTAAAATTAAATATATAGTTGTTATAGTTTACAGTTCTAGCATTAAATAAATTATGGGACTTTAACTTTTTTATTAAGAGAAACATTTGTATTTCTATACTAGGTTACATTAAAAACAATTGCACACTTAATTATTTCAAGTTTACACGTTGCACGAACTTGCATCATCTTAAAATCCACAAGCCCCGATAAGCATAGTTCTGCGATAATTCTTTGCCTTGAGATGGGTTCTAAATAATGTCAGCTCTTAGTAGAAGCATCGGAAAAAATCAACAGCTGTGTATGCCACGAGCTCGACAATTTGTCTATTTATATATTTGGCACATTTCCCTGCACTAATTCCAATTTGGGTTATTTACTTAACGACGACCAGAGACAACGTTTCGAATCAATTGCGTATATATTTTTAAGTGCTGTCTATGCGCTCTCTTTGAACTACGTCATAACAAGCAGGTTGAAGGCCCCAGCGATTTTTTGTGTGATGCCAAAAAATGATTTAAATTAATTTATTGTATTGTATTGCTTATCACGTGTCTCTCTCATTTCCCTCTTTTTTAATTCGCAGGTATCGATTTTAAAATTAGAACAATTGAATTGGATAACAAAAAAATCAAATTGCAAATATGGTGAGTTATTAAATTCAAATGTAAAGTATGTTTCTAAATCAAAACAAATTACAGGGACACTGCTGGCCAGGAGCGTTTCAGAACCATCACCACTGCATATTACAGAGGTGCCATGGGCATTATGCTTGTCTATGATATAACGCAGGAGAAATCATTTGAAAATATCAAAAATTGGATTCGAAATATTGAAGAGAATGCCGCCGCTGATGTTGAGAAAATGTTACTGGGCAACAAATGCGAATTGAACGATAAGCGACAGGTAAAGATTATATTTTGATTTAAATATAGAACAAGAAATTGAGCTTAGATTACAAAACAAATAAACAAAATCGGTGTTGTTTTTTCTCAGGTTTCAAAGGAACGCGGCGAACAATTGGCCATTGAATATGGGATCAAATTCATGGAGACCTCCGCGAAAGCCAGCATCAATGTTGAAGAGGCCTTCCTCACGCTCGCCAACGATATCAAAGCGAAAACGGAAAAGCGTATGGTAAGTGAATTGAAGTGCAATGGAATTATTTGAAATTTATGTACAAGTATAACAATTGTTTCCATTGTTTTGATTTAAGGAGGCGAACAATCCATCCAAGAGCGGAATTCAGGTCAGGCACACCGAGATTCGAACAAAGGATAGTTGGCTGTCCAGATGTAGTCTGCTTTGACGTGGCAATGTACGTGTGGCACTGATGCGGCATGGTGGTAATAATTATGATAATGTATGTGGTAGTAGTTTTCTTAACTCCTGTTAAGTATCAACAACAAAACGAGTAAACTCCTCTGAATATTCGAGATAATGAAATAATAATACATAATACATAATAATAATAATAATAGTAGAGCTATAAAATTTGTATTTACAAGCGAAACATGGCCACAAGGTGTATGAAATATGCATAAATACAAATAACATACATACAATATTCATATAATGTTTCAACAAATCTATAAAACACGAGTATTGTGAGTAGCAAAAACTGAAGAAATTTAGTCCAAACCAGAACGCCCGCCTCCAGCCCTCTTCTGCCCTGCTCTGCGCTCCATCAAGGAGTTTTCATTTATAATTGTATAATTTATATAAATTTTCTGTAGCACGAAATAAGCAGCCATGGTTGTTCACAATTTGTAAAACAATGACATAACTATAAATTAATAAATTAGAACATGAATATATATATAAATATATATTTTATATATGTATATATAGATATGTATGTATGTATTCCGTTTCCTCTACTTAATTTGCTCATTAATGTATCTTTACCAAATGTTTGATTCAATTCTATTGATTAGTTCGGAAACACACGCAACGCCCTTCATTATTATCATTATTCGGAAAGCAATTTAGACTCAGACGCACAATTTTACATGGATCCATTTATATATTGCAAGTTTTCATAATTGCGGGTGCTTCATAATACAATATATATATATACCACAGGGCATTGTGAATAAACGTACCGTAAATATAAATAATAATAATACATATTTGCGCTATTCAAGGGAAAATTATAACAATTGATATGCGCATATGCAATACGAATAACAAACAACAAAATGCAGAGCAGTTAAATACATATTGTGAAATTAATTGATAAACTAAATCTAAATGCATATTTGATATTAATTAATTAATTATGTATGTACTTGTAATATTAATTATTAAACGTATACAATTTTATAAAATAAATCATGTGCAAAAAAGGCATTCTTTATTATTTATAATTCAATCCATTAATTTAACTTATATAGAGATATTTTAGATATTTTATCTTATTGACCATTCCAAACTATAACTATTAGGACTTCCTATTTTAAAAACCAGCTTCCAAGGTAATCGTCAAATTAAAATGCATTTTTTAGATTTTAATTTAATCATTACAAGATTCCTGGAAAAATCAAAAAATTAAAAATCAACAATACATTATATAATTCAGATATTTATTTATTAAATGCATAATGTCAAAATTATCAATTTTTTTAAATCAGTACAAAACGACAAACTTTTTGCTTAAGATAAATACAGATTTGGACAACTTAAATATATCTAATTATAATTAATTGTTGGATTTCAATAATATAGTGATATTGAAGCTTAACAAACACACATTCATACAAACATACACAGATATGGATACTTAGGACGATTTAAGAGCTTAGTTTTGGAATAAACACCGCATCAATATACAACTTGTACTAGAATATTAAGATAGGAAAGTGTGGAAACAATCAAATTTGATGCATGTATAAAGGAAGCATGTATATAGTAGCTAAGTAAATTGCACTAATCCTTGTGCGGGACTGGTCCTCCCTTATTCATGTGAATACATTGCGCACTGGGTTACGCCTGTGGCATATTCTGATAGTAGGTAGCGAGAATTTCCCAGGCTTTTGGTTCCATAAACCCATTGGGCGGACTTTCACCGGTTTTAGCCAGTGTCCGCATTTTGGTGCCCGAAATGAATTCAAAGTCATCTTTGCGTTTCGGCTCAAAGAAGGCCATGCGGCTGGCAGTCTTATCATAGGCGGCCACACGGAAGGGCAGAATCTGTGGATAGCAATAAGAAAGTCATTTTATATATTTTTTCAGCTAATAGACGAATAGTCACTCACTTCCATGCTGTCCAATCCCTGTGCCATTTTGAGCACCCGTGCGCCGTGCGTTGCATCGTATAGGTTGCCATCGGGATATGCCTGTTTGTCCGGATGCGGCATGCCAGCAGGATCACGTCCCACAATATAAAAGTTTGCTCCCGCATTCATGCGCGCCTTGGCATGCCACTGCACTTCCGTGGGGCCAGCATACATCATGGGCGATGGAAAGATTGCAAGCACTGTGTCCTCGCGTCGCAGAACGCCCGCATCAAGTACAGCCTGATGCTGCGCCATGCGCACCTGTAGCGGCACATCATCGTCCTTGGTCCAGCCGCCAAGTGGGTGCAGCAGCAGCACCGGCTGCTTGAAGCCGCGATCCAGCAGCTGCCGTCTGGTGTCCTGCATCAACAGCGCATGTCCGTTGTGTATAGGATTGCGAAGCTGAAAGGCAAAAATGGCATCCGCATTGAGCTCCTTGAACCTGCAGCGCAGCTCATTGGGCGTCAGACGATACTGATCGAGTCCATCTCGCCAACGAATGCGCTCGATAACTGCCAACTCGCCACCGACCAGATATTCGCCGGACTCGTAAACCTGTTTGTTGTACGGATGATTTGGATTGCTGGTCCCAAACTGTCGCGCTAGACGCTCTTCCTTTCGCTGAAAGTAGAACTCGGGACTGCGCAGTATAGCCACCGGTTGTCCCTCATACTGCAACGTCAGGGCGGACACACCATCCAGACGCTGCTTATCCGCCGCACTGGCGCTCAGCACAATTGGTACCGAGTGATTCTCACGATAGGAGACATCCAGGCCGCTTTGTAGTGTATTGAAATGCAGCGTCTGAAGGTATTCGTCCTCACGCATGAAGCCACGCAGCGGATAGGCCCAGCCCTCGGCCAGCACCTGAACCCATTGCAGCTCCATTGTGCTAATGGACAGTGTAGGCAGTGATTCGGCCTCCTGGCGTAGTATTTGCGTTTCACTCGCCTCGCTCGGATACAGCTCTGGCAGCTGATCGACATCGCGCAGAGAACGCGGTATAATGCCCTCCTGCTCCAGCAGCGACACCAGCAGCTGCGTAGATTCTCGCACCGTGTAGCCATCAGTGTTGACCACCAGCTCTGGGTGTTGCGGTCGCTCATATTCCTGCGTGATGCCCGTGAAGCCCTTGATGACGCCCTCACGTGCCTTCTTGTACAGACCCTTAACATCGCGTGTCTCGCAGACATCCAGCGGCGTGTCCACAAATATTTCGTAGAACTTTAGCCCAGCATCTTTGTGTATCTTGCGCGCCATATCACGATCATCCGAAAATGGCGATACAAAGCTGCAGATGGACACCATACCGCTGTCCGCAAACAATTTAGACACCTCGCCCACTCGCCGTATATTCTCTTCCCGATCGGCGGGCGTAAAGCCGAGGTTCTTATTCAGGCCGTTGCGTATATTGTCGCCATCCAATCCATAAGCTGGTATGCCTCTAGAAACCAGATATGCCTCCAGCTCAAAAGCAATAGATGTCTTGCCAGCGCCACTGAGACCTGAAAATTAAACAGACCATTACAATGAGATCATTTTATTTAACATTTTGCGGTAATCATAACACTTAAGAGATATTCACATTCGTAAGATTTTTCCGTTAAGGAAAATCGAAATTGGTACTCACCCGTTAGCCATACAGTGCAGCCTCGAAAGCCCCGGCACAAGCCCAGATTCTTGCCGCGCGTCTCCCTGGTCACATGATGCTTCTGTTCGGTCACATTCGTTGCCACTTGAAGGCACTGCAAGAGAGTATAAACACAAACGAGAGATTTAGCTGCGGGCTTTTTGGAAATTAACATAAATTAATATTTATGCCAAGACGTCCGAAAGCCCCTCCGGCGTTGCTTTTCGGTTCGCGATCTGACCCTAAAGCGATTTCTTCATCGCTAGGGCTACAATACAACAATTTGCAGAATCTGCACAGTTTGTTGACCCTTTTAGACGGCGTGACGACGCCAACTCGTGTGTAAAAAATCGCAACTGGCATAACGCGGTAGAGGGAATACGAGATAATGATACTATACAGATTTATATTGTATATATAGTATATTCAATAGAGAGAGAACAATAGAATCAATTAAAAAAAAGCATCAGCTGGAAGCCATATGTCATCTTATTTAGAGTTAAAATTATAGAAAAAATATTTAAATCGGAAATAAAGCTATAATATAATAGGCACAGTAGCATGAATTAATTTAAAATATTGTATCAATCTATTATATTAAAAGTATCTTATCACATTAGTCACATTTTCATTTCCGGACAATATAAAGTTTCTTTTATTTAATAAGTTTACAATATATACGGCCTTAATTTGCATAATTATCAAGGAACTTATAAAAAATTATGAACAATACTTATAATAAATTACATACAGAATACCACTATATATGAACTTCTTATAGAGTAAATTATAGTCAAAACATTATTTTGAATCCATTTAATCTCTTCTATGTGTCCAAATTTGGGTCAAGAAACACTTAACGTCAATTTTAAACTGTTATTTACAATTCTACAAATACTTTAAGCATTTCTTGGCTTAAATGAGGTGGCGCATGCGTGGATTATATTGTATCTTTAGCCGTACCCTTCTTTTGATGTGAGGATAAAAACCAATTGGAGGATTGGGCATACTTTTATTTTGTTACAAAAGTTGTATTATACAATTATTATATTATTTTTCGACTTTGTACAGTTTTAGTTTGGCACTTTTAAGTTAAGAATATTTCTTTTTTGGTTTCTTTTAGAAATGTGTGGCCGAACAACGAATGGATCCCCGTCATAGACGAACGCAACGAGCGTTGAAAGCGAACTGAAAGTTTTGATAATATTTACCGTATTATATTGCGGGTCGGGCTATAAGAGGTAACAAGAGCGAAACTAAGAGACGAGATAGAAAGGCATTGAGAGAGACGACTTCATGCTCTTGTGGCTTGAGCTCTGTTCCATCTGGTTTATTGATCATTTTCTATCTTTTAAGCCACGCGTCGTATCAGTATTTATATTTGTATTAGTTGTTGTGAAAGAAATGTGTGTATGTGTGTGTGTATACAATCTTTTGGCATTGTGTTTATGTTTTTTGTGGTTCTCTGATTGTTCAAATTTGGTGCCAAAGGGCTGCTTCTATAAATACGAATAAAGGTGCAAGGTAACAACAATTATCAAGAGGAGTTTGTTAAAGATTATTAATCTGTGAAGTGTACTTGTATAAATAATAATAGATGGATATTTTTTAATTATTCCACTTATACAGAATTTTGATAAATACTCAAAGGCTCAACAGGCACACAGATACGGTAAATACGAAAAATATACTATTTATTTTTTTATAGGATCAGAAACGCCATCTCAATGCATTTTATACATTTATTAAATAATAAATAATAAAATAGTCGTCACAAATTAATTAAATATGTTCAATAAGAAATTTCTCTCCATATAAATTATATTAACCATTCAAACACAATCAAGTGTTAAAAAAAAAACAATTGACATTTTATTGACGAAGCCTGACAAGAAAATACCCTGTTACCACTTGTTAAATACTTTAAAAAATTCCTTATTAATTTTTTTTATTTACTATATAAACGAAGAAATATTTTGAGAAAATATTAAAAATTTGTAAACAAATTTTATGTTTTTTAAAAGCCTATAACGATATTAGCTGTCTGCAGTTCCAATAACGACTGAGTTTGAGTCTTTGAGTTATAAACCTATAAACTCTGTATGTATTTCCATTGTAAACAATTTACAGGGTATTAAATAAATAGTTGTTAAAAAACAGCACTAACTTTTAGATTGTTATGGTTATAACCACACAAGTGTATGTATATTTTTTAGTACGATATGACCTTGAGTTTTTAGGAATTTAAACAATCTAGAACACAAATTACTTAGAAATACCACTGGGTAAATTAAAATTTACCGGGAATATCTTTAAAAAGCGCTTCAATGCCATGTTCTGTAGAAAACCAATTTAGACACGATTTGAAATTGTTTACTTACCAAATCGCTGCACTTTTCATGGCTCAATTGACATTTTGTGTTGTTGTTGTTATTGTTGTTGCTGTGCGTGTTGCCTTTTAGCAAATTGGCGCGTTTTGTAAACATTTTCCGAGAAGACAAATAAACAAATATCGCACAAAAAGAAAGCGCACCACAAGAAAAAAAACCCAACCACTCGCACAAGACTCTGATAATTAAACAAGTGAGAGTTTTGACTGGCCCCGGAACCAACCAAGTGGCCGCAAAATAATAAAAACGCGTTGAACTTTCTCGTCGAAGCTCAAAACTGCAACTGAAATTTGTTGACTGTTGCAACAGTCACAGCAGCTGCGACTAAAAGACGCATACGGCCACTGCGCAAGTGTTAACAACTTGTTAACAAGTTACTAAAATGAAAGGAACTAACTAAGTTTATTTTTATCTTGGCATTATAAAAAGACAATAACATTTTATAAGCTAAATATGAGAGTACACATATCTTAAGTGTGTCGAAGAAGAAAACCGTAAAAGAATAATATTGTTTTCTTGAGAATAAGTCATAAGTTATTAAAAAGCTTAATTTTTGATTTATAGAATATTGAGATTTGATATTAATCAAATTCGCGCTTTAATATAATAATAAAAATAAATTTCGGATATTTTTTAAAAATCTTGTTCTAATAAAAGCTATATAATAATATATGTACAATATAATAGAGAAGTTGTATCTCTGATGATTGTGGGGTTTTAAGATCGTAAAGATCATTTGCGTTGTACTCTTTAGATAAAACTATTCCAACTAATGGTTGTAAGATTAAAAAATAGATGTACTGGCATTGTCTAAAACCATTATATGGTAGAACTATTAGCTTGGATTTATTCATTATGCCCATGAGTTGCTGGAAAAAAACTTCAAGTTTATTTAAAAAAAAAAAAGTTAAATGTACAAGTCTTTAATTGACATTTTTTGTAACTCTACGTTTATCTTTTGTTGTGTCTAACAGCGTTTGAAAACAAAATCATAAAATTTGTAATAATAATAAAAAAATATATATGTGTATATATAAACACAAGAAAATGTCACCCAAGACTTTCGGATACCCTAACTAAAAACAATTAGAAAAATAATTATAGTTTGAATAAAAATTGTGTGAAACTTAAAAGGCAATTGTTGTTTGTAAGAGATTGTTTATTTCAATTGTTAAGGCAAGGAGACGACCTAAATATGATGCCATAACAATTGGTCGCGAAAAGAGAAACAAAAACAAGCTTTTGTTAACTTGGTCATTCAACTTATATATGAATCTGACCGTTGGCCAAGTTTTCAATTAGCAACAACATCTCAGTTTGAAGTTACCGATTACTATATACTCTGCGAACATTTTACAATCATTTCGTTGTTGTGCGGAAAATCATAATAAGGATTATTTAATTAGTAGTACTAAAATCAAATATTTGATGCCATAGTCTGCACAAACCTAATATACTCTTTATCGCTTAAGAAACAGTGCAAGAAAATGAAAATAACTGAAACGGATTGCGGTTGAAGTTTTTTTTACAGAGAGATACGAGTATTTCAACTTGTTTACAATTCGTTAGCATGGCCCAAACATTGCTAGGCGTCAACTGGTATACTTTCTTTTTAATTTCAACTAGTTTTACTGACTGCAATAACACATACTATAAGTTGTATATTACATATTTATATATAAGTAAAACCTGTTGATTGCATATTGCATAAGAAACGCTATAACATTTACTTTACCTTGCCTAATCTATGAAAATTCAACAGAGTAATAAACTTTCTTGAAACTTTAATTGCATGCATAATTGAAATGCTTTGCAGATAGTTATGGACTTGATACTAAAAACATATTTTGGATATTTAAAAGAATTATTTATTAAAATATAGGTATATCTTGGTACACGGTATTTACATATATTAAAAATTTACTAAAGCAAAAAGCAAAATTGTGAGTTCGTAATGTTTCGACATCGTTAATTTTTTTGCAAACTCATGAAGTTAAAAGGTATAAAAAAATGTTTATTAATACACAAATATATATATTTAATTATATTACTATATACATATATATACATATATAGTGTGGTTATTTGGAATCAATCAGGTATTGCACGTAGTTATTTAAATATTTTTTAGAGGTTTATGTTGCTTGATAAGCTTTTATTTTCGTATATATTATAAGGTTTTAATCTGTGTAGATTTTATATACTGTAATTAAAAAATTGCTATTATTCTGAATACTTTAGAAAGCTATAATATAAATATAAATTGTATAGCTATATAAAGATAAGATTACGCTACGAATACTATGCATATGTATTTGGATTGATAGTTATATTGCAGTAATGCTGCTTATGATTAAAAGTTTAAATAAACGATTAAAAACAGATTAAATTATAAGTATATAAGATTATAATACTAATACTAAGATTTATAAGAATTTCATTTAAAATAGGTATTATATCCTTATGGTTTTAGAATGTCACTAAATAATAAGAATAGGTCAGAAAATTATCGAAAAATTGTAATTCCAATAGCCGTTTTACTTAATAAGTTGAAACATACATGTGATTTGAAGGGAATATATTTTGATAAAAATATGTGACAATATCAATACCGAATTTGGACCAAATTCTCCTATAACATCTTTTTGGTCTCATAAATATTGCTTAGTTACAGGGAATCGGTATGCCAACAGATGTTTATGATTAAAAAGCTTATCTACGCAACTATGAAGTGAATAGATGACGAAAACACCTTAGAAAAGAACCGACAGCTGTTTAAATAACCTGTACACTCTTTTCAGTTAGGGCTTCGTGACCGAATCATTCATTTCCATGGCACAATTGTACAAATACACAGGGTACAACTATGGCGCAAGAAGTTATCATTATACATACGTAAATGCTTACCGTCTTTAGCCGCTTTTTGCTGTGCTCAGGTGCTTCATTCATAGCTGGTTCTAGGGAGTTAACAATCAAACGTTCAGCTGCCAAGCTAGTGCAAACAATACTGATATGGTCAGTGTTAAAACGCAAAGGCAATTGTAGGCTTTTATTAATAGTTCACCTAAGAGACTAGGTGATTAATGAATGAAATGTTTGCCTTTGGTTAATTGTGAGTATTTATGTTTTATCCTTAGGTATCGCCAATTGTCGGTCATTTGTAGTCCAATTTATAGGAACTGATTGTATTGCACTAATTAATATTGAATATTGAACTAATTTAAAGAAATCTGCCATGAAATTTGTAATTTATGTGGCACACATGCACTCACACACCCACACACACACACAAAATCGCGAACAGCTGATTTTATTTAGTGCAGGTAGTTTAGCTATCGATTACAGTGTTATTGCTTTTGGAAGCTGGATGCGTTGGAAACGTTTGATAAATATATCGAGATATGATATGATATTAGCTGTTATCAACAATCATAATTTCAAAATTGAGTCGCGAAAATAAAAATGCCAAATATCACATAGCACGACATCAAGTATTCATATTAAGTGCATATGCTCATTTAAATTTGCACTTGTTAAAGTTATTCTGTTGGTTAATTTCAAAGAATATTTATTTTTATTGAAGTTGTTTCCCTAGCAAATAAACGATCAGCTAATTGCAAACGCATTTAGTCCAGTGGAAGCAGTATTCAAGACCTATCGCGTTTGCGTGCTATCGATGATATAACGCGTTTGTGTGGAAATCGGCTATCATTGGCTCCACCGCGCGTAAATTTAAGTCGCTTTAAAAATTTAAATATATACAATCAAACAAAAGCTACTATTAACGTACACACAAAATTCTTTAAAAGGAGAAATAGAAGTTTAATTACATTGTTACAATGAAAATGTTTTTATTTTTGTTGATTTTAATCAAATAAAATTATATGCAAAATGTATTGAAAATAAATTTATTTATTGCAATTAGCAATGATAATATTCGTACATACATAAGTGTGAATGCCTTAAATAAACTAGAGATCTTTATTATCTAATAGGGTGGCGGCTGATGCTGGTATTGTTGCTGCTGTCCCATCATGTTCGGCTGGTTGGGCATCTGCCGCTGCAGCTGTGCCACCAGATTTGGTGTTTGCTGCTGATTCATGCTCTGCTGTTGTTGGACCATACCGCCACCTCCACCAGCACCCGCTCCGCCACCAGCTTGCGGACCGCCACCCATTCCACCACCGCCCATGCCCTGCATTTGCATCATTTGCTGATGACGCAGTTGCTGTTGTTGTTGGAATTGTTGCTGTGTGGGCAAGACGCCGGGCTTGCCGCCACCAGCTGGCTGCTGTCGCGCATAGGGCGGCACTTGACCAACGCCTACGCCAACGCCGACGCCCACTCCACCTGGTCCGGGACCCATCATATTGGTCATGGTCACATTCGGCGCCTGGTTCATATATTGGCCACGATTGCCGGCCATCATGCCGCCGGGCACTCCCCGCTGTTGTTGCTGCTGTTGATGTTGCTGCTGCTGTGCAGCGGCCGCTGCTGCCATAAAGTCAGGATTGTTGCGCTGCGCCTGTTGCATTTGAGGATTAAAATTGCCCATAAGTCCAGCTTGCTGTTGTTGTTGCTGATTTGGTGCCATGCCCCCGCCAACGCCAACGCCAACGCCGACGCCTACGCCAACACCGCCTGCGCCAGCGCCTTGCTGCTGCATGCCCTGCTGCTGTTGTTGCTGCTGTTGATACTGATTCTGGAAATTTTGAAACTGCACCTGCTGCTGCTGTTGAATCATGCCCTGTTGAGGCATGCCACCCATGCCCATGTTTGGATTGTTGCCACCAGCACCAACGCCAACCCCAACACCAACGCCGACACCGACTCCTACTCCAACACCGCCATTGCCGCCAGCGCCACCGCCCTGCATCATTGGATTAGCATTTGGATTGACCATGCCCACCATGCCTTGGCCCATCTGCTGCTGTTGCATCATTGGATTTTGCGGCATGCCCTGACCGACCATATTCATGCCGCCCATTTGATTTGGCCCCATGGCACGCATATTACCCCGCATGAATTGTTGCTGTTGCTGATTGGGATTCATTTGCTGCTGCTGCTGTTGTAATTGCTGATTGGGATTCATTTGCTGCTGCTGCTGCTGCACATTCGGTTGCTGTTGCATGGCATTGAAGGCAGCAGCCGCCTGTGGATTCTGTTGTGCATTCATTTGTTGCTGCTGTTGCTGCCGCAATTGCTGTGCATTCATTTGCTGCTGTTGCGGTCCTTGTTGTTGCTGCGGTTGCTGCTGTTGCTGCATGGGATTAAAACCGCCAGGCGGCTGCTGTTGCTGCTGTTGGAAGGAACCAGGCTGTCGCTGGCGCAGCATCTGCGACAATGCCTGCTTTGAGTTGGCATTCAACGGTGGCCGCTCAATGCGATTCACTGCAAGAACAGAGATCATTATATAAAAAATCTGCTTTCAAGCCTAGTTTTACTACAACTATTACTTACGCTGCATGTTTTGCTGATGCTGATACTGATTATGGTATTGTTGCGGCTGTTGTTGCTGCTGGGGGGCATTGTGCCATGGCTGTTGCTGCTGCTGTTGGCCAGGCATGCCCTGAGGTCCGCCAGGGCCAGGGCCCTGCATGAAATTCATCTGTGCATTTTGCTGCCCATTACCACCAACATTGAGTTGCTGCTGCATTTGATTGGGCGCCATTTGTTGCATTTGTTGCTGCTGCTGTTGCTGCTGCTGCATCAGCGCACTTTGTTGCTGCATCATTGGATTAGGCCCAAACTGCTGCATATTCATCTGCAAAGGGCATACAAAATTAGATAGTTGAGTTATCGCGCAAACAAAGATTAAAATAGTATACTTGTAAAAATCTGTTTGATTTTTACCTGCATATTAATTGGCATTTGCCCCATTTGATTGGGCTGCATTTGCTGTTGCATGTGCTGTTGCTGTTGCATTTGCTGTTGCTGCGCATTCGGCGCTTGTTGCGGCTGTGGAGCCAGTTGTGGCTGCTGTTGTTGTGTATTGACAACTGGCGGCGTTTTCGGATTCTTCGGTTTGCGTTTTCGCGTCGTGGTGCCCTTGCCACGACCTCGTCCAGTGCCCACAACAGCACTAGGCGACTGGTCCACTGACGACGGCGTATCGGCCTTCATCATTTCATCCTTCTGCAAAAAAAAAAATATAAATATAAATTTATTGTTGGTAAGTGACAACAACTAACTATAACTTACTATGCAAATCTTCTCGGGCACCGGCTCAATGTCTTCCGGCGGTAGCGGCAACGGCTCATAGTAATAGCTACTCGGCTTCACCAGGCTATGTGTGTGATATTTGAGATTACGATGCGCTTCCTCGTAGGTAAGCGGCTTGCGCTCGAGTTTGACGGCACCGAACCAAACCCAAGAGAGCGGCGCTGGATTCTTGTGGCCCTCAAGTATATCCCAGACGCTTATGCGCTGTTTATCCGAGATGCGCAGCTGCTTCTTGTCCATGTCACAAATCTTATTGCCCTTGGTATCAACGCCAGCATGCTCGCACGCGATAACCTGCAATGCAAACCAAAGGATTCCTTAAGGTCTGTTGATATTCTCTGTCTAATATTTATATACCTCTGTGGGCTGCTTGTAAAGCGGAAGCAATTGCCGTATAACACGTATGGAGGCGTTGTTTTTCTCGCCAATTTCTTTTTTCAGTTTCTTCATAAGATTCAAATAGAGCTTCTTGTTCTCGTCCCGCTCCGATTGACTGTCCGAAACGAGTGTCGAGTGCACTAACGTGGCCAGCATGTCCACAACAGTGGTAAAGAGTTCCCGATTGCAACTCAAATCGACAACACCCTGACAAACCAGCTGGGCGAGTAAGATGGCCCAGTCGGTTGTGGGTGTGCTGTTCTTTTGTATAGCATCAAACATGCCACCCACCAGCGAGAAGCGCAGCTGAAGTGCATCTAAAATTTCCTCACGCGCCTGCGGCTCATCAATGCCACCAATTGTATCCAGCTGACAAAAACCAAATGTTGAAAAATAATCAAGCAAAGAAAGATTACCACCACTTACCTCGGCAAAGGATTGTAAGCACTGGGAAAGCTGGGAGTAGAGCGAGACGAGCAGATTTTCCTTGTACTCGTCTTGGCCCTTCAGGCAGGTGAGTATGAGACCCAGAAAGGGTTGATAATTAAGTGGCATCTTCTTATTGCGTGCTGTGATGCTGCCGTTACCGCCGTAGCTGTTGCTGCTGTGGCAACTGTTGCTCTTCTCGCGCTCGTCGCCGCTGCCAGAGCTGTTGCAATCCGATTTGGACACCTTAGAAAAGTAGTTCATACTCTCCAACACTTGACCGGCCACACGCAAAATGCGACCCTGAACAGCGGGCGTTAGCTTGGCTATTAGAGGCGCCACCAGCCATGTTGATGGTTTCGGCTTATGTGTGGCTTTTACAGCTCCCGGCAGTGTCACCTCCTCCATGTGAAACACATCAATGGCAGCCCGAGCCACCGTATCGAGCCAAGCATTGAGCTCTGTGTTGTTGCTAAGCGACTGGCGATACATGAGCTGCAAATCCAGCCAAGATATACGCAGCGTCCACTGATCCAAATGCTCCAAAATGCGCACTATCATTGAACGTTGATCCAGCTCTGAAATAATATTAAACTCAGCCTCCGGATAGCAAATCATGTGCAACACACGCTGCGCTTGCTTCGCCGTTAGCATCTCATCAATGATCATGCCGCACAGCGTCTCCGCATTCTTCAGACAACGTTCCAGGACATGCTCCTGTGCACAAATCTGCTTTAGAACAGCCTGGGCAAATTCTAAAAGTGAAATTTGTTCGTTGCCAGCCAAACTGCTGCTGCCCGTGGTCTGTTGTAGCGATTCCTGTTCGCTGCCCAAACTGCCCAGCTGCAAATCGCTTGTGCCCAGAATCTGGCTAAGATCCGCTGGTCGCTGTTCGTTGCTTTTGGGCGTGCTGCCCGGATGGACGGGTGTATTGAAACCGCTGCGCTTGCCATTGCCAAAGGCGCTGCCGCTACTGGAGGAACCCAAGCCGCTGGCAGCAAGCGGCGTCTTCAGCGCCGCGTTGTCCACAACAATGAGTATGGCCTTAAGTACGGCCAGTACCGCTCCAATGGGTATGGTCTTGTGTGCACCCACCAACAGATGACGATCGCAGCTCAAACGAATGCTAAAATCGTTGCCTACCGCATGCAGGGGATTGGGCGATGTACTAACGGAGTACATGCCAGGTTGAGGTATTTCCAATGTCTTAAATAGCTTCAGCACCAGATGGCAGGTGAGACGAGCGCCCGTCTCAGCGTCCACACTTAGCTCCCCGCCGCCACTCACCGAGCGTGCCAGCGTCGGCAGAGCAAACTTGTCCACAAAATCCGCAAGCGAGAAACAATGTCGTGCCACCAGAATGCATACGAAGACGGCCAGCGCATTGTGCGTCTTGCCCTGTCCAATGTCCACTTGGCCGCCCAGATGCGGATATCTTGGACTTTTGCTGCCACTGCACAGACCTTCCAGCGCCGCTATCCACTCTTCCGACAAAACATTACAGCTGGCTGTTAACTCTGCACAGGCAAGCGCCACATCATTTAATCGCTCGTTATCCGTCTCCCGGCAGACGGCAATCACAGCATTGGACACAAAGCTATATACATTTGCCGGTGATTCGTGTAACTGGCGCAGCCAGTGCGATTCCAATTTGCCGCCACGACGCGGTGCCACAAACAGCTCCTGCAACAGCTGTGGATTGTAGCCCTGCGGTGCCATGCTGCTAACAAAGATCGAACAAGAAAAGAAATAGATGAAAAATAAAATTAATAAGCTATGAAATTTAACAAGAATTAAGTCTGATTATCACCTAAGCTGTTCCGGCGTATTAAAGATATTCTTGAATCGTTTAATGCAGTTCAACTGTTGATAATATTCTGCTGATTGTTCCTTGCCCTGCAGCAGGACACAGGATTCGTGTAGATCGCTGAGGTAGGCGAGAATGCAGCGTTCCGCTGAACTGCATTCGCTGGGATTGCTCACATGACGTATGGTACGGCAAAGTCCCTCAAATACGGACACCGTCTGCTCCGGAGATAGCAATAAGCAGCTATGATATCGCCGTAATATGCTGACTATATAAAGGGCCAGAGATGTAGTATATCCCCGCACCATATTTGATTTCTTGAGCTGCAACTGATGCTCAACTTCGGGCAGTTCCTTTAGCAAATGATCGCACAACTCTAAAAGGCTGTAAATATTAAGAGCCAGTTCCATTAGATCGAATAAAAAGGCCACGTGCTCCTGCACGGGCAAATAGTTGTTGCTGCTCAAGGCGAAGCCATTTAGCTGCTCAAGGACATTGGCCGCACACTGAGCGGTGACCACATGCTGATCAAAGTAGGCCATGTGTTGGCACTTGGCTGTGGTCGCTTCAAAGTTGAACTCGTTGCGCGAATGCTTCTTCACCTTGCCGCCCTCGGCCACATCGATGCTAAATTTCTTTGTAAATAGTTTGCCAATCTCCTTGGACATCTTTTTCACGGCATGCTTCTTTTCGTCGCGCTCCTTGCCCACACCAAACAGCAATATATAACGTTGATTGCTTTCACTGCTATAGCTGGACATGCTGGGATCATCTTGTGGTATGGGAAAGTGTTTTGTGTATACATAATGACGGGAAATGCTAACGCCATTTGCGGGTGTATCAACGCCGCCGTCATTATCGCCTGGCGGCCCAATCTTAGGACTATCTGGCGCCTCGTGTTGTTGGCCCTTTTCCTTAATATTTTGGACCAGCTTATCCAGATCATCGTCTACATTCGAGTCATCAAATTCATTGTGTTTGAAGTCAATTCCAATGCCAGCACTAAAGGCATCATCATCAAAGCCGTGCGATGCCGTAGCACTGTTGCTGCTGGGCGGAGGTGGCGCCGGCGGTGGCGGTGAACTCTTCGTTGCCGTTTTGTGCACCAACGTTGACTCGAGCAACAAATCACCGCGTGAGATTAGCGTATGCATGTAGGCATTGTGCGAGAAGACATCATGACGTATGAGGGCGCTAAAAAGCTGCACCAAATTTGTAAACTCGGTGCGCTGTTGGGCACCGCTGTTGTGCTCATCTAATACGGGCGCATCGTGATCCAGAAAGTGCATTAAGACATGCTGAAAGACGGGCAAACCATCAATCAGGCCAGCGCCGGAGGCAAGTGAATCTTTGTCCTCCTTATCACCGCATAAATCCGCTGGCGTGCTGGTTACATCAATCTGACGCTTGTCCAACAGTATGGCCACCACCATGGAACGATGTTCGCCCCACCGCTGACTGGACACAGCCCATTCGCACAATATGCGCACTGTGTCCGCATCCTGTTTGGGCTCGTATGCCGCACGTTGTTGCTGTTGTTGCTGCTGCTGTTGGTCCTCCTCTGTCCGGCGCAATTGCTGCTGCGTTGCTTGTGGTGGTGGGAATATGTGTGCATAAAGCGTGTCCATCGAATTGCACTGATCCATGCGCTCAAAACAGTGAGTGTCTAAATGATCAAGCGTGGCCAGCACATTGGTATAATGATTCTTGCCCGCGCTTAGCCATTTCGAAGCGAACCAACGCTGCTCGGCGTGTTGCGTGCGCAGCACAATATCGGCTTCTGCGGCACGTAGCTGACGTCGTAGCTCCTGATTGGTGCGTGGACAGCGTGTTGGCATTGGCAGCACTGAGGGTGCCAAGGGCAAATGATCAAGAGGACTGCCCAGCAATGAGGATGGTGCACGGTTTGCGGCAATACCGCTCCACACCAGCGCCGTGGGGCACTCAATAGTAATCACTTGAAGTATGGTGCTCAAATAAAGCACAATGTCTCGATGATGCGGACAATTCATATAATCGTTGAGTGCCTGCTCATACGGATCCGTCGCAGTAGATTGTAAGTGTTCCTCGGGCGCGTCCAGTTCCATTGCCTGTGTCTTAATTAACGCCTGTTGCTGCTGCTGCTGCTCGACGGCTGCTGTCAGCAGTTGGGCCAGTTTTTTGGATACCAAATTAGCCATTTTACGACATAGACGTTCCGATTGTACAAAGTCATGCATGTACTGCAATGCAAAGCTGAGCACCAGCTTTTTTAATGGCTCATCAAAGGTAGCTTGTGTGCGCATCTTGTCCAGCAGGTCCAAAATCCAGTTGAGAAACTCCTGACGATCCAGCAGCGACTCTTCGTACATGTACTTGCTTAACTGATGGCAATATTTCCAATATTTCAAAGCATTGCGACTATCCTCGAACTGGCTGCCAATGCCGGAGATGCTTGAACCAGGCGGCACGGCGCTAGCATTTGCCACCGCGGCATTGCCAGCTGCAGAGCCCAGAGTGGCCAGTGCCGTTGTTGGCGGTGCAGCGGCACCGGCAGCAACACCGCTAACTGTGGCAGTGGCACCCGATTGTCCATTGACTGGACTGTGTATGGGCGGCAGCGGACTAGCCATACTGGGCACAGGAATTACATTGGGCGTTGCATTGTTTGCACTGTTATTATTATTGTTGTTGCTGTTGTTGTTGTTGCTGCTGCTGGTGGTGCTGGTTGCGCTGCCATTGCTGTTGCTACTGGTGCTGCTGGTGCTAGTGGATGAACTGCTGCTGCCATTGGCCTGCACACCATTCTTATCGTGGGCTAAAAAAGCAAACAAGAGTTAAAATTATTTTCATCAGAACGTGTATTACTTACATTGCTGATAGTATTCCTGCAGCTTGGGCAGCAGATCCTTCATGAACTTAATCATGTTGCCGGTCCATTCAGCAGCCGGGTCATAGATGCTGCGTTTCTTATTCTTGGACTCGGTGAAGCTGAGCGTGTAGGCAGCACTGAGCTTGATAAACCAGGTGGCGCGCTGCATATTCACCTGATTCTCGCATAGCGTAATAAATATTTCCTCTTTTTTGTTAAAAGAGGGCGCACGTTTGGCTAGACTGAGTAACGGCTTATTGCCGGCCAGGTCTTTAAACCAAGCATCTACGGTGCATTTGCGACGCGGCGATACCGGCCAAAAGTTGTCCTTACAATTAATTTGCTGTTTTTTGCGCACCGTATCCTGCAGCGTCATTAGCTCCTCTTTTTTGGCCAGCACGCCGCTAAAGAAGGCGCTCACCTTGCTGGCATTAACATTCGAGTTGTGCGCCGTCCCAAACTCATCTGACAGCGGTGGCGTCGTTGTAAAGCCATGTTTCACATTTGTGGGCGTCAATTCGTCCTCGCGCTGTTTAGCGTCTTGTGGGTAGATATCCGGCGGCCCGAGACGTGTGCGCTTTAGCGGTCGCTTCTCCTGCAGCAGCGAGAGCATCGTTGCGACCTTTTAATTGTCTTTTTAGTTAAGTATTTTGCAAAATTATCCGCAATTTTCACTTTCTCATACACAACAATAACACGAAAACAAAAATACATAAATCGATACTATTTAATCGATAGATGTTGCCACTGTGTTTTGCAACACTTAAAGATACTAGAGATGAGTAAATTGTATTTATACCAGTTGTCAACCGATAACGATAATTTAATTAAATTTAAAAAATAATATGGATAAATCCCACCAAGGTTTTTATAAACATCTTTGGTTAAAACGAACTTTTATCTCGAGCTACAATCAATTTGTCTATTATTATTAATTAATAAATTTGCAAGAATAAGAGTACAAAACTTTCTTTATTTAAGAAGTAAGCTTATAAAAATGTAGAATAAATTGTACCACTTAAAGTGTGAAATATCAACAGAATTGAAAATATATATGTATTAATACATTTATAAAAATCTAATTATATCATTTGGTATATGAATTATTGGTATTTTAATAGCATGGCATGCAAATGCAGAATGATGTGTATATTTTCTTGTGACTCCTTGAGTTCTATTGCCTATCGATCAAATTCTGGCTCGTCGTTATAATAATGTTCATTTGAATGCACGCCTTGACTACACTCAAAGTATATGATTAGAAACTTAGAGGCATAACTGGCCGGTAACTGAAAAGAAATAATAATTAAGTTATCTTTTAAAATGTAGTGCAGCTGCATCTTACCTTTTCCATAATGTCGTGCCTAATATCTGTTGCAGCCGCGTATAGCTCCAAGGGCTGCTCTGTACGGCGCCTGGCCAATATGTCGAGTGTATCTACGATGAACGCATCTGTTATGCCCAGACAATAGCATATGTTCAGATAGCGTAGTTGGTCATTGTTGCGAATTAGATTCAAAAGCTCTGGCTCGCCAATGTCTCTGGCACATTGCAGCGAGAGGCACTCCAGTTGAGTAAGATTTGCCAGATGGTGGACGCAGCGATCATTACGCGGCTTACAGACGAGCCATTTAAGGGTCTTGATGGCGCCAATGTGATGCGCCTGCTCTTCATCGATCCATCGCTTGCGATGCAGTATAAGATATTCCAGATGTGGACCACTGCCTGATTTGTTGGCCAATGTTTTGAACAAACGAGTTTTTTGTTGATCTGGGCAGTACAGTTGAAGATATTTTAAATATAAAAACTGCGATAGGTCCCTGAGTTCAGCGTCGCTGTCCTGAAAGGCTAGTTTCTCTAGCTGGCGACAATGGACAGCCAACAGTCTAAGCGTTTGCGTTGTAAGAAATTTCTTGGCATTGCGCAGTTGCAGAATGCGCAAGTTGCTCATCGATTTTGTGATGGTAATAAAATCAGAGGGCGTTACCTCGTCGTACATTTGCAACTCCACTAAGTTGGAAAAGTGTCGTAGTTCTTGCACTGCCATAAAAAGGAAATCCATAAAATTTACAGTGCTAAAAATATATAATTTGAAAACATAAACTCACGTTCCCTGCGCTCAAAGCACTCCAAGCCCAGATATTCAATGTGTGGCAAGCGCAACTTCATGGATCTAATAAGATCTTTACTTGTGCTTTTGTAATTACGAACATACACCTTCCTCAGTGTTTTAAGTTGCAACAAATACGGTTGCGACTTGGCTATTGTAGCATTTTTCAGCGTAATGCTCTCCAAGCGCACACAGTATCTGGCAACTAGGGGCAGCACCTGTAGGGGATGATCATCATCTCGGTCGCACTGCAACCTTTTTATATTAGCACCGCACATCCACAAAAATCCTCGCCAATCATCCAAATTCCGCAGCTTAATATCGCTGTCAGCAATGTCTTCAAAACGCTGTCGGTGCATGTAAACAAATGCATCACGAAAACGGCGACAACAGAGTGCCAAGTTGATCTGATCTTCCAAGTTATTCAGCAATTTCAATATCAACAAAACGCAATTAAAATTTAGGTCTGAAAAGTCGGTTGTGCGCGCCATGACGGTTTAATTAGCGCTTTAATTATAACAAATAAACACATATTTTACAAAAAAAAAAAGGCAATTAGATATCAGCTGATTAGGTATGACTATCGATAAATTGAATAGAACGAAATGTTGAAAATAATTTCGGAACGACTTTCTAAGCTGGACGAGCTAGCTGTGTTGTTCATTCCTTATACAATTCATAATTGAAATTTAATTTATTATAATACAACATAACTAATATAAGATGAAGAGGATTTAAATAAACAAAATTTCAATATAATATACGAATAAAGATAACAAAGAATCAAACAAACAAATTATTTGGCTGATTTTTTGCAATCATCCAAAATTGAATGGCCGAACTTATTCATTTAATGGAACTTAAATAAGCAACTCTAATACTGCGCATATCGATAATAAAAAAGATGTGGCTGCATTGCCTGAATACTAAATTCCTTATCAGAAAATGAGCTCATACCATTCGATAAAAGTGCATTCGATAAGTGGTTTGCATATCAACCCTACGCACAATAAGAAAGAACGACGATAACGAAACAAGAAAGAGAGGCAGCAAATTTAATAAATTACAAAGGAAAAAAGGCGAACAATATATCAAGCTGTGCGTGTGCTTTAAGCCAGTGTTAAAATCGTGCAAGGACAGTATACTGTTACCCCACGACACACAAACACACGCACGCCAGCAATCAGAGCAGCACACAAACAGACACACATACACAGTTTAGATGATGAGCAGCAGAACGGACACGGACGGCTCCTCCATACGTTTCAGCGATCACACACTGGACAAAGCCACCAAGGCCAAGGTGACGTTGGAAAACTACTACAGCAATTTGGTGACACAATACGGCGAACGCAAACAGCGCTTGGCTAAATTGGAGGCGCAGCTGAAGGACGAAAGTCTAACAGATTCGCAACGCCAGGAAAAACGCTTACAGCATGCGCAAAAGGAGACGGAATATTTACGCCTCAAGCGATTGCGTCTGGGTGTCGAGGACTTTGAGGCATTGAAAGTCATTGGACGTGGTGCGTTTGGCGAGGTGCGTTTAGTGCAAAAAAAGGATACAGGACATGTGTACGCCATGAAAGTGCTGCGAAAAGCAGACATGCTTGAAAAGGAGCAGGTGGCCCACGTACGCGCTGAGCGCGATGTTCTCGTCGAGGCCGATCATCAATGGGTGGTCAAAATGTACTACAGTTTTCAGGTAAGTCACAAATCCGAAATCATCATCGCACACTGCTCACAAATTGCAGCTGAAAATCAATAAACCAATACACGCGCAAAAGCGCTTGCCAAATCATATGGCCTGCGCCACTTTGTTGTTGTTGTTGTTTTGATTTGTTCTTGGTGAAAGTTTTCACATACACATACACATACGTTTGTTTGTATCTAAAGACCCAGCAGAACTTTGTAGCATGCAAAACGTACTGAAATCCACATTCGTTGGTCAGTTGAAAATTCTACACTCTTTTTTTATCAATTTCAGAATTACGTATTAGTGTTTGATTTTTTTTTTAACTCATTTTAAAGCTGTTTTGTATACAATATGAGAAGTGGACTTTTGAATGAGTGAAAATATATCAAAAGTGCACACAATAAATACAAACTGTATATTGCAGTATTAAACTGAATTTGGAACAGCTCAAATTTTAGTTTTTGTTTAGTTTATAATAGGATTTATAGCGTAATGGGGTATTCGAGGTGTTCGAAACTATTCCCAATACAAAGGTGTAAAATGGTTAATGTTAAATAATCCTTAGATATTTTGTTTTATTTATATTGTTTGTTAGTAAACTTATTTTTTTTCTTGCAATTGCAATATAGGACCAGGTCAATTTATATTTGATAATGGAATTCTTGCCTGGCGGTGATATGATGACGCTCCTAATGAAAAAGGACACGCTATCTGAGGAGGGCACACAGTTCTATATAAGCGAAACGGCGTTAGCGATTGATTCGATACACAAGCTTGGTTTCATACACAGGGACATTAAGCCGGATAACTTGCTTCTGGATGCGCGAGGCCATCTTAAGGTAAATAATAGAAGCCAAAAAGGATTTCTCAAAAAACTGTTAATAATAATATTTACAACTACAGCTCTCAGATTTTGGACTGTGCACAGGCTTAAAGAAGTCGCATCGCACAGACTTTTATCGTGATTTGTCGCAGGCGAAACCATCCGATTTCATTGGCACCTGTGCCAGGTAGGCAACCATTAATTAACTATTTTGATATCCTATTAACTGATTAGTCTTTATATTCTCTTTGTGTAGTCCCATGGACTCAAAACGACGCGCAGAGTCTTGGAAACGAAATCGACGTGCCCTTGCCTACAGTACAGTTGGCACACCTGATTATATCGCACCCGAAGTATTCCTGCAAACCGGTTATGGGCCAGCATGCGATTGGTGGTCACTGGGCGTTATTATGTACGAAATGCTAATGGGCTATCCGCCATTCTGTTCGGATAATCCACAGGACACGTATCGCAAGGTAATGAACTGGCGCGAGACATTAATATTTCCGCCCGAAATACCGATATCGGAGGAGGCCAAAGAGACGATCATTAACTTCTGTTGCGAGGCTGATCGACGCTTGGGCTCGCAGCGTGGCCTTGAGGATCTAAAGTCGGTGCCGTTCTTTCGCGGTGTCGACTGGGAACACATTCGGGAACGTCCAGCGGCAATACCTGTGGAGGTGCGCTCTATTGACGATACGTCCAATTTCGATGAATTTCCGGATGTCTCGCTGGAGATACGTAAGTGCAATATGTTATTTTTTAAATTTAAAATGTTATTAACGCTCAAATTCTTTGGTTCTTACAGCATCGGCGCCTGTACCGCAGGGCGGTGAAATTGCCAAGGATTGGGTCTTCATCAATTACACATACAAACGCTTTGAGGTGCGAAATTTGGAGTGAAGCTGCGCAGCTTGCCGGTTGCCACACTTTGCCACCAATACCACAATCACGCCCACAACCACCACCACTCACAACACCACCACCAGCAGCAGCATCAGCAGCAGCAATAGCAGCAGCAGAAGAAACCACAATTGCAATCGCAGTCTCTCTAATACCATCATTAAAAGCATTCTCCAACGCTATAAAACTTAATTTTCCTTTTGAATGTCTTACCTACATGTGTATTTAAATACTATAGCTAACATTTGTGATTCCAAAAAACAAAACAAAAACAAACAAACGAAACAAAACAAACAGAAAACAGAACAAAACAAAAAACAAAAGCAGAAAAGTATAAAATATGTATTGTATGTATTTGTAAATGTTTTGCGCCTCAAATTAAGTTAGACGCTTATACTAACCTAATGCTCCACAAACAAACAATTTTATGTGTATGGCTTTCTTTAACAACCGACCCCACCCCAAAGATCCCTTTTTAAATCGTTGTGTTTAAGACGTATAGCACTTGAATAACCAATTTGGCAATTGTTTATAATTATAATTATATTTGTTTTCCTTCATTGGGCAGCAGCGAAATTTGTTGATAAATTTCATATACATTGAATATATCCACAATATTATTATTTAGACAATTGTGAAATGTTTTATATTTAGGCACGTTATTTAATATACTTACATATGTATGTTTTGTATTTATAAATTATGAAACAATCTCTAACACACACACACACACACACATCCAAACACGCGTATTGTATATGTATTAAAGAGATAAAACGAAAATCGACTACACAAATTAATTAATTAATAATTGCTAAAACAATAGCCGCAGCGGCAACACAAAATCAATATTTAAATGTCGGTTTCGTTCAGTGTACACAACCCACACACACACACATACACACACACACTTTCCTGTCCCGCATATTTTAGCGTTTCTCTTGTAGTTATTCCTTGTCGTTTTTGGAGTTTCGTGTGTTTTTGAACAAAAGTTATCGCTGGTAAAAACAAAGCAAGCAAATTAAATCGAATTATATACTAAATTTAAAAAATAAAAAACAAAACAAAAAAAAGTAAAGAAGAACTCTACCCGAGCAAAACTTAAAGTAATTAAAGCATACCTATAAATAAATGAAAACGAGTAAACAAGTTTTAAGAAATTATTTTTGGTAATAGACTATAATAAGCATATTGATAACTATGCAAAATGCAATAATAAATGAAACATGTGCATAATATGAACTAACAACACAAATTGTTTCCAACTGCATTATTTAATTACTTACACATGGGTTAATGGGTTTTTGAAAATACGTTCCTAAAGTCAGAAATTTAAATATATTCGAAATATGAATTATTTAAGAAAGAGCTTCGAGACAGACCCGAGCGATACTATACGAACTATACGATATACTAACTTATAGCTGAAATTCAGAAACAGAAATCGCGATAATTTTAAAATGCTAATTTAATGTTACAGATTTGCTAAGCAAAAAGCAAAGTATAGGAAATTCAATAGACAATTTAAAAATATTCTCAACTGTATCATTAGTAAGTGGAAAATAAAAGATTTTTTAGCAAAAATTGCATATTTTTTCCAAAATCCAGAAGTGAGTTAATAAGCCGGAATCAAAAGACAAAATCTTTATTTTAAAAATACTCTACTTACTTCAGCGAGATGTTTTGAATTGTTGAATAGACCACACAACTTATCCCAGAGCAAATACATAAGAAATGTAAATCACAAGCACAAGAACTGCAATCTTGAGTCTTTTTCGACTACCGATTTAAATAAAAGTAAATTCTTTAGTTAGGTTGAATTACATAACAGCAGAGTTTTAGATCGATTTTTCCAATGATAGTGATGTGCTTTATTAATCCGATCCGGCAGGCTCCAACATGACTGCGGCCGGTACATATGTTTAAAGCTAAATCAAAAAACCAGGCCTGTAGTCCTGATTTAGACACAAATAGTTTCGGAGAAGTCTTTTTCAATCACGTTTTGTGACAACGTTATATAACACCATCTGCAATGGTAACCTAAGTATCAACAAAGAATACGACAAAAGCATTGTACATTTAAATTGATGTATATATTTTCCTTTTTTTCTTTTCATTCATCGCATTGATACTTCAGCACTCTCTTTCTGCTTGGTTTTTTTTTTGTGTGTGTTTCTGGAGTGTGATTTTAATTGTAATTGTAATTGTAAAGCAACATCCGCAAACGTTACAGACATCTGAGAACAAAGATTTCAAATTCGTTTCATCTTGAAATGGAATCGGAATCGAGTCATCAATGGGCCTGATCAATTTGTGATCTCTGATAAAATTGCAACTGGATGTGTGCCTGACCGCGGGTGTGTGTCTGTATTTTTGTCTGTTGTATCTCTGTGAACCGGAATATATAGCTAGTTGTTTAAATATATATTTATATATATACTTGTATATACTACATATATAAGTATATAGAATGTATTTGCATATGGACTACAGACTACTAGAAATTGTAACAGCTGCTTACGGAGGGCGGCAAAAACTTTACAAAGGAAATTAGGAGAAATTACCGTAACGACACAGAAAAATTACACACAACTATTTAAATATTTATAGTTTGAATGTTTTTGCGATTAATTGTGTGTGTGTTTTGTTGTTTTTATATTTTTCTTTTTTATGTTCTGTTGTTCTTATATGTTTTCTTTTTTTTCTTCACATCGTTTTATTTTTTTGTTTTTGAAATCTTTATTGGATGCTTGTAACGACGGGCAGTAGATCCATAAAATTATAATCGTAAAATGTTAAAAGTTTAACTATGTGCTTAGAGTCTAATGAAAAATGTATACATAGACGAATATGTATTGTATTTCTTTCTGCTTATTCTGCATATCCCTCGCTTTTGGTTTATACTTATTTATTTAATTGTGTTTTCTTGTTTCGGGTTTTTTTTTGTATTTTTTCTTTTGTTACTTTTGTTATGCAAAAAGTTGTCAAGCAGAAAAGGTAATGGGGGGTGTTTGGGGTCCTTGTTAGTTATGCTATGCGCTTTTCAACTATGTATAAATTTAATTTAAATTGAATTACAAGTTAAGTTTATCGGATTTTGTTGCATTGCATTGCATTCTCTCAAATCGTAGCTAAACTGTTTCATTTACGCTATTCCAAGTCGCTTATACGGCGCTTGCTTTGATTTACGCTTGCTACAAATTTTCTGATTATTCCTTCATTTTTGAGTTTTTTTGTTTTTGTTTTGTTTTTTTTTTCTTGTTTTCTAAGTTCGATAGTAAAATGTATATATAAATATATATACATATATATTTATGTAGTTATATGTACTTTTAAGAATTACATTATTATAGGACATAAATCTAAAGGGAAGGCTTGCTAAGGTCTGGGACGGGGAAAGCGGGATACGGGCTGTGTAATGGACTGGTTAGGGCAATTTGAGTTGGGAGGGAGGGGAGTTGGGGCCTCGTATAATCATATATTAATTAGTAGTAAAATTTGTATGTACATTTCGTTACGTTGCTTAGGACTGATCATCGATCAATAACATGACCTGTTGCGTTGTCGTTTGTGGATTCCTTGCGCATTCCACCTGATGAGCATTCCAATCCTTGCGCTGGCAAAACTCCGAGCAATACGGCGTCTTTCGACATAACGAACACTCGGCCAGCGCCTCCCGATTGCAATTGGCGCACTAAAGAGAAAGTTTTTTATATATATATCATATTTGATTTATGAAATAATATTTTAATTGCTTACCTTCTTGGCCGATATGATCTCATTGCCATGCAATGAGCCAGATATATTGGGATCATCAATGTCGGCATGAACCTGAACACGCATCGCGCTGACCGCTGCATCGCGCTCCTTTTGCAGCACTTCGATGCGTCGTTCGTAGTTTTGTTTCATGTCGTTGAGCAGGCGTTTAAAATCGCTGGTTGCCTTAACCATGGTGCAGTAGACGTTCTCGATGTTCTTCATCGATTGACTGCTGTCCAGCACGGCAATGGAGCCAGCATCGTTAATGTTTACCACAAACGTTTCACGCTCATACGGATTGCCCATTTGCGTTTGGTCAACCAGCTCGGTGGAGGTGTCTAAACTGTCATTGAGCGCCGCCCACGGTTCATCCTTGGACGTTATATTATCCTCGGCTAAGAACATATTATTCTCATCAACAACGCTCGCGGCAGCTGCTTGCGTTGGATCCACATTATTGTTGTTCATGGTATTGCCGCTTGTATTATTATTATTGGTGTTGCTATTATTATTATTATTGTTGCTGTGTGTATTGCGTTTGCGTTTGGGTCCAGGCTCTACGTCGAGATCGGTTTGATTTCGCTTTCGTCGCTTATACGGTGTGAATAGACGCACAGGACCAGAGGCTAAAAGAAAAATAAATTTAAATATTATTCAATTTGTAGAACGTTAATACAACAAATTGTTTCAAAACAACATTTTAAAATATATATTTAAGCAACTTTTAGTGTGGCACGTAATGCTAAAATAATAAATATACTATATAGTTAGGGTTATGTAACATTTAAAGCAACTCAAATTTAGTTTTAAGCTGATACTAGCATTTAAATGCTTAGTAATAAAGAAAGCAATTTAGTATGTTGGTCAATAATAATAATAATACTTAAGTGTAAAAAAAACTTTTCTTTTTAACAATAATATTATTGAATATTCTTCAGGTTTCTGTACAAACACCCTGTGATAAAGTATTTGAAATATTTTTTTAATCTATCTGTATATATAAATAAAAAGCAAAGCACATGTGCTAAACTAATGGACTGATTCTTAGAAAATCGAAAATGTATATGTCAAATAATATGAATGAAGATATTAAATAATATAAATGAAAATGATTTAAGATTCATTTAAAATGGACTTAAAAATGATTTAAAAATGTCAAAAAGAAAATCATTTATTAGACTATATTTGAAGTATTTCAGTAGAAGAGCAGCTGCAGCAGAAGCTGCACGATCTGCGGCCACCACTTGGAGTGGTGCGAACCCAAAAGGTAAGTAAAATCATCGCCACAAAGGACTCTGACCTTTACGTCTTTACTTGACTATGCAGGACAGGAAGTGATAAGGAATATATATTTTGTATAGTCAGAGTTATATATTTGCTTTGTTTTATAAAAATAAAAAACAAAAGGAATGCGCAAAGTACGCCGTGTTAGTTAACTAGTTAAAATTATAAAAAAAAGATAGTATTTTGTGAAGTGTGTGCATCTCTCACCTGACTCACCTGCTTCGTCGTCACAGCAGACTGTGCAACTGCAGTTGGTTGCATGCGGCGTTAGGGTGCCCTCATCTATGAGAGACTGCAGCGATTTGCCGCCATATTTGATGGAACGTTTCCAATCCTTGCTCGATCCACGACCGCACACATGCTCAAATTCGCTGGGTGTATGCCATTTATCTTTGTATTTAACACAGCGTCCTCGGCCGCCGGAGCCCAGTTTGCTGCGATATAGTTCGGCGCAGGTGGTTTTACAGCGTATCTGGAAGACCTCCATGTGCTGTGTACTGGATGTGGTTTCCGCCCAGCCCGTTGAGCCAGTTGTGTTACCAGCACCACCGCCGCCGCCACCGCCAGCAGCATGCTCGAGCGTGCCCATGCTGTCATGGCTATTATTGCTACCAGAGCCATCGTGATTCAGTCCAATGGTATTTGTGGCGGTGGTATTTGTGTTGCCAGCGCTATTGTTGCCGCTTGTCTGTGTCTGCTGCTGTTGCTGCTGTATGACAATCGTCTTTAGGTCACCGCCCATGCTCACCGTGCTGCTGGACAGGTAACCATTGTTGTCGACGCACAGCATCGGCTTAAAGTGCGGCAGTTGATCGGGCGTAATCACATTAAAGGCCGTTCCAGTTATCATTGAGCCAATTGGTAGCGATACGGGGACTGATACAACACCGCTACCGCCACTTGCACCACCGTTTCCGCCGCCGCCGCTGCCGCTGTTGTCGTTTGATGAGGATGTGACCATGCGAACTTTCGTATCCAACTGCATTACCATAGCGCACATTACAGAGTTACAGAGAGAGAGTTGCGAGCGTCGTGTCGCGTTGCGTCGTCACATCAATATATTAATGCCAATTTCAATTGCAGTTATTTATTTTATTCGTTTTTTATTAATTAGTTGATTTATTTGTCATTTTTTACATGGAAGAAATCAAAGAAAATTTCGTATGTGTAAGTAAACAACACAGCATGGAAAAATGAAAATCGGTATACACAACAATTTGCGCCACACACAAATTCTGACGTTCTTGGAGTTTCTGATGGTGGTGGTGTTATTGGTGGGGGGTTGGGGGTGGCAGTCTCTGGCTTTGGCTTTAGTTCTCGTTCTGGGCTCTGAGACTCTAACTGTGGGCCGTCGTTGTAGGGCGCAAGCACCGCGCGCATTTTTGTTGCGCCGCCTCCGCCTCCCACTTTCACAGCACCAACCGTACGCCTCCCCCTCCGTCATACACACATACACACCCGCACACATTCACCACTTGTTCTACAGAGAGACACATACATACACACACACTCACACACACATACATATATATACAGGCAGCGCGTTCTACAACTGCGCGTTGGCTGCGCGGGCATCCAACAAAACGAACGAAGGAACAAACGAACGAACGAACGAAACGAAGGAATGAAGGAACCAACAAATGAACCACCCTTGCCGCCAACGCAAGTTGGTTAGTTTTATTGTGTGTGTTGTGATTTACCTGATGATGATGATGATGGTGATTCTCTAATATGACCTCTTCTTTCACAACATCGCGCACGTCGTCGGTTAATGCGGCCAAGTCTTTTACTTCACGTATTCTGCTCAGATGCAGCTCAGTTGTGGAATCCTGTTCCATTCTGCACCAAAACAACGCGCTATAACGAATTCACTTCTTCTTTTTCGGCTTCTATTGGATTCCTTTTGCTGTTGTTTGTTGGATATCAACATGAAGTTCATCGAATTGTTGCAATTGCAATTGGGCTACGACAGACTGCGACGTCTGTTGTCTGTTTTCGTTTGCAATTGTTGTTGTTGTTGCTGTTGTTTATTGTTGCGTTTGTAATTGTTTTGCGCGCACACCCTTGGCATTGAATTAATATTGTGCACGTTGCCTTTGGCTATTTACAATTTTTTTATTGTTGCAATTTACATTTTTACATTTCTTAAAAGTTGATATCCTCAGCGATATAAGAAACACAACGATGTATCGATATAATCGATACTCCTTTAAATATTTACATATTCGATATTTGTTCGATGACTTCCTTGATTAAATTATATTAAGAATAGCAATCACTGAATAAATTATAATAAATCCATTTTTTGCTAGAAAATTACAATAAAATAAATGCCTATCATATTAGACCCGTGGCAATTTCACATTTTATCGACGAATTGGGCATGCGCAGTTGTAACTGATATTACTCTTTCTCGGTGACTCGTTACAACTAGTTCAAAATATTCCAGAGCTGTACTAACAGTGTTATCTGTTATATTCAAATCGAAATCGTGTTATTTCAGGTTAACGGATTTCATTAATTGTAATACTGTACTAATAATTGCAGTTTCTTTCGTAATTTAGAGTGCACAATATCTATAGCAGTCTGTAAAATTTTAACATTTTATTTCCAAACTACATGAACGACAATTAGTAAATGAGTTCGTTCACGGAACTCACTATTCGTTCAATTCAACTTATTCCGTACAGTTCAATACAACTCTAATAATAACAACATGGTAATAAAATTATTTATATTAATTATCACTAAATATAAATGAATATTTGTGATTTTCTTTCGTAGGCAGATGTGGACGTGTTTATAAGCAACTACACCCTTGTGGATCCAGAAATCTATCAACTATGGATCGAAGGCTTCTCCTGTATGTCTTTTATCCAAACATTCATGGTCATATTTATGTTTACCTTGTTTTTAAAGCCAGCGAAGCTGTCTGCTATTTAAAACAGAAGGGATTCGGACATTCTATGGGTGCACCGATTGATTTGATTGCATCCGACGTATTGGACCATTATCGTACTTATTCACTGATTGAACTTTATCTGCACGCGCCCACAAAATTGATGGAACAATCCTGTTTCCAATTGGAGCCACATACGCGTAATTTAATCATTGAGAAATATTATTCGATAGATGATGTTGTGGCACGTGAAATATTGGGCAAAAAGTTGACTTCACGCTATCGCAAGGATTTGGATGAAGTGGGCGAAAAAACATGCGTCAAGCTGAAATCATGTCGGTGCGTAACTTGAGATCTTGTAACTTGTAAGGATAAATCCTGTGAAGCATTACAAACTAATGTATAATAATTCTAATAAATTTCACGTATACGAACAGTCGCCAATTTGACAATGTGAAGCGCATTTTCAAAGCTGTGGAGGAACTTCCTGGCACGCTGACCAACAATATTATGCAACATTTCTTTATATCCAACGAACTGGCCAAGTACGCAGAAGGATACAAAGTGTAAAAATAATTATTAATGACATTTGATGGATAATTGCAGAAAATATGCCTGTATAGTGTTTTTGGCCTGTTTGCGCTTTGAAACGTCCAAAAAGAAATTGCAGTACTTGAGTTTCAACGATTTACTCACATGTTCACACTCTATCATGATCTACTGGACCTACACTTACCAGGTCCGAAACGGCAGATACAATTTAATTGATTAGTTACAGCATATTTAATTTTTTACTAGCACACCGGACCCGAGTATTATGACACGGAAATGGACAAGGAATTTCTGCTCGATTTACGTGAACTGCGCTGTTTGCTAGACAAGGAAAAAGAAATTAAACAGTATGGGCTCTAAATATTTTTAAATTTACATATTTCTTGCTAACTTTTCATTATTTTTGGCAGCCTTGTTTGTCTGCGGTTGAAGCCAGTTTTGCTCGAGCGTGTTTTTCACGAACTGGATGGAAATTTTCGTTCTTATTGGCGTGCGCTAATTACTATTGCATGCAATTTGCATCGGAATCGTGAACTGAGAGATTTGTTTGTTGATCTCTGTGAGAAATTGATAGAGCCTTGGCGCCAAAATGGCTGGAATCGTGAACAGGTTAATAAATTTCTTTCTTCGATAACACAGAGCGTACTCGATTTGGAAATATCCAGGTGAGGTTTACTAATAGAGTTTTAAGCAATCATCTTATTAATGCACTTATTTATTTTACAGAGATCAAGAGACGCGTTGTTTGTGGGATCGTTATATGCAAGTCATAACAATATGCTTAGATAAAATGTATCATATATAACTAAGGTGGGTTTTGTATATATGTTTAATATGTTATGTATTTTAGTTTTTAATTAAAAACTTGTATTTATTTGCCAACATTGTTTTCAAAGTTTGCTAAACAACATGAACAATTTTGGGCATCCTTTTTGTTCCGAATCGTATTAAATTTGCTGGAAATGAAATGAATAAATGAATCAAAGTGGAATCTTTAATATAAACTATTTTATAGTTTGATACAACTCAGATAAGCTAAAAATTTCGATAACGAACTATTATAATATTTAAAAATGTTTGTAAGCTCGATAACTACAAGTGCAACGAGCTTCCGATGCAACGTAGCGAGGAGTTGCCAGACAAGCAAAAAAAAAAGCTCAAGCCACAGGAAAAGCTTGCATTTGTCTAATTGCAGATACTTTCGTGTTGTTTGCTAAAAGTAACTGTGAGTCGGTATTTGCAGGTGTTTGTAAACAATAGTACTATACTAATATAAAAACAATATCTGAATTAAAAGTTTGGGAAGACTGTTGTTAGCTTGACTTGCATAAAAACATGCAAGATTTTTGGTAAGTTCTATTGATTGTGCATTACAAATCGTTCACACATATGTATGCGTGTGTAATCTGCGTTCACACATATTCACTCACACACATACATGCAGCAAGTTTACATGTGTTCTCAGAGTGGGAGAGAAGCTGATAGAAGCACCGCAAGCGAAATTAGCTTCATTACTTTTGATTTAATGGGGTGGATTTCACTGTTAAAGTTGGTTAATGGTTTTGACAGGTATTTGCACAATTATATAAATGTTAAAGTAACCCTCAGTTTAGTAGGTATCGCACCCACATTATTGCTTTACATAGCATACAAACATCAAAGTTGGTATCAGCGCGCCACACACAGCTTTTTAACATTTAACAACTGTTATCTTAAATCAGTTACAATTGAAATATTAATTGCAATTATAATTAATAATTACAGTGGCAACCTGGAAGATCTGGAGGACGATACATTTGATGAGGATAAATCAGTGCGTAATACGGATGAAAATCGCAAGTATGAACTTTCGCTCATATTCTAGTTGAAGTTCAACTATTTTAATAATATGTTGGTGTTATTTAATAGACAAAATCACAGCGAGATTGAGAAAAGACGTCGCGATAAAATGAACACATATATCAATGAATTATCCTCAATGATACCCATGTGCTATGCGATGCAACGAAAGTTGGACAAGCTGACGGTGTTGCGGATGGCTGTACAACATTTACGTGGAATACGCGGCAGCCTACATCCGTATAATGGGGGAGACTATAGGCCGAGTTTTATGTCCGACCAGGAGCTTAAGATGATCATACTGCAGGCCTCGGAAGGCTTTTTGTTTGTTGTGGGCTGTGATCGTGGACGCATTATGTATGTGTCAGACTCCGTATCTAGTGTTTTAAATTGCACACAGAGCGATCTGCTGGGCCAGAGCTGGTTTGATGTGCTACACCCCAAAGATATAAGCAAGGTGAAGGAGCAGCTGTCCTCTCTGGAGCAGTGTCCACGTGAGCGGCTTATCGATGCCAAGAGTGAGCAATCCACAGTTGTTTAAATTTTATTTGATCACTAAATAAATTACTTTTCATATATGAATAGCCATGCTGCCAGTTAAAACCGATGTGCCGCAGAGCTTGTGCCGCCTTTGTCCTGGCGCTCGACGCTCTTTCTTTTGTCGAATGAAACTACGTGCAACAAACAATCAATTCAAAGAGGAGTCAGACACATCATCTAGTTCACGGAGCTCTACAAAACGAAAATCAAAACTGAGCACAGCTCATAAGTATCAGGTCATACAATGCACGGGCTATCTGAAGTCATGGACGCCCATTAAGGACGAGGATCAGGATGGCGATAGTGATGATCAAACAACGAATCTCTCCTGCCTCGTTGCCATTGGACGCATACCAACCAATGTGCTCAATTCCAGCGTGCCGTCCTCGCTGGACAATCATCCGAACATCAAGCATGTTCTCTTTATATCGCGACATTCAACAGAGGGCAAGTTCCTTTTTATTGATCAGCGGTAGGTCCTTTAAAACTAAAAACAATAGATATGCCTTCTATACATAACTAATTATTTTTCCAGTGCCACGCTAGTAATTGGTTTTCTACCTCAGGAAATATTGGGCACCAGCTTTTATGAGTATTTTCACAAAGAGGACATTGCTGCTTTGGTTGAGTTCCATAAAATGACGATGCAGGTGCATGAGAAAGTCACCACGCAAGTATATCGATTTCGCTGCAAGGACGATGGCTATATACAGTTGCAGAGCGAATGGCGCGCTTTCAAGAATCCTTGGACAAATGACATTGACTATATTATTGCTAAAAATTCGCTATTTCATTAAGCATGGCAACTATTTAATTGGAATCATATGATTTCAATAACCATCCATTTTGTGCTGGTTGAAAATTGATGTCATACATAGTGTATAGATGCAATATGTAATTTTCCATTCGACATTTAAAGTACAAATACAAATGAATTTTATATAGAACCTTATGAAAATATTTATTCGTATATCCATACACAATAAATATTCCGATTTTATTCTCAATTGCATATTATTTTATTATTCTGTAATTTGGAACACATTAAGTTGGAATCGGGCTTACGAACCTGTTACGGAGTCAATTAAAAATGAATTCATAGATATATTAAACTTGGTTTTTAAAACATTTTGTGTTATAATTAAAAACCATTAATCTGTTTAGTTTCAGGGATTAACCTTTTCCTAAAAAAAATGTATTTTTTTTAGCGAAGTAAAAATATCTGTGTATTTATGTTAAGTTACAAAAGTTCTAATTTCACATTACCTCTTCAACTTATTTAAAGAGTGTTTCCATGCCAATTGCTCTTTAAATGCAAATTTAATCAAAACAACTATCAAATAGTTCTATATATTTCTTTTTATCAAATTGAACGGGTTTTTGTTTTCGCTTCTCTCAATTTTACAATCAATGAGCCCACATCCACATGAAAGCCGGCTACGAGAACGCCAATATCAGTGTTCAAGTGTGCGTGGGTCTCTTTATGGACTTGTGAATCTCTCGACTCTCTCGTGCTTGAGTGCGCATATCCAATTGGTTTTAGTTTTAGTTGGCATAGAGCACGCGAAGCGTGCGGATGCGTTATAGTTGCTGTGAGGTGATTTTGAATTGGATACTCGTAATTGTTGTTTAGTGCTAGCAATTCATTCATATTCAGATACAGATATCGCCAAAATGAGTGTCTTCATCTTTCTAGTTACGATTTTAATTGGTTTTGTGATATATTCACTGCTAAACTCAACAAGACGTCCCAAGAATTTTCCGCCAGGTAAGCACTTTAAAATTGAAAATGTTCAAAAGCTGATATAATAAAAATATACATTTTACTCTATCAGAACACTATACATTTGCATAACTAACTGGCAGTCTCAAATGTCTAGTTCATTTAAATGTTTCTCACGGATGTTAATTTATTTAATTTATTTCTGTCAAAGAGCTTATTGAGATCAGGCAAGTCAGTCTTTGACTTATGTAGAAACAGGTGTAAAGCTCATGCTATATAAAATACACTCCAATAGATTTCTATAAACGTTTTTATATTAATTACATTCAGCTTGGTTCTTTAAAGCCATTGTATATTTTGGAGATTATATTCAGGTTTCATATTTTATTTGTTGATTTAACAGGCAAGCAATAAGCACATGTTTATTTTTTATGGTGCTTTGAATAAATCAAAGTCTTGTAAACAGATTTTTTATATAGACAGATTCCATAAAAGCATTCGACCTGCCCCACGATCTCAACCCATTCAGTCCATGCCAATTACAAATAAACAGACACGCGTCTAGCATTTCAAAATGAATTTCATTGATAAAATTGTCACACATGTATTACTGACTCTTCATTATACCATTGCGAGAAGGTGTCTTATTAATCAATTCATTTACATATGCATTTAATTTTATTAAGTCTAAACCTATTTTGTTATGCAACTACATACATACATATGTATACACCACAATTAAAAGCGAGAAAGGGCGCATTGTATTTGGATTGATTATTTTTACAAATATATATATAAAAATAAATAAATATATATATGCACTTACTCTTTACAATTGCTATCTATAATTACATATACCACTGTATAAATATATTTAATAGGAAGTAACCTAAAATACACGACATTTTACAAAGCAAATTAAAAAAAATGTATTTCAATACAAGAGATCCCCATGTGCCACACTCATAACACCATACTGATAAGCGATGAACATACTAAATAGATTAAGATTTTAGTTTTTAATTTGATGATTTACTGATTACCAGATTTTCAATAATACCAAATCGTGGTAGCGATAAGATTGAATAAAGCAACAATATAATACAAGTTTCTGACTTGCATATTTTACAAAAAGAACTAAACTACTATCCCAATACTTTTTCTTTTCTAAAAAATTTGCCAAAATAAGTGATTTTTTTTAAAAACTTTTCTTCTTTTTTTCCTATGGTAAGGTCCCGGATTTCTGCCTTGGTTGGGCAATACACTGCAGTTCCGTAGAGAGGCTCGTTCCGCCGGTGGTCAGCACATATTATTTGAGCAGTGGGCGAAACGGTATCAAAGCCAACTGCTCGGCTTAAAGCTCGGCCAAGAGTATGTGGTGGTAGCACTGGGCCATGAGCTGGTACGCGAGGTGCAGCTGCAGGAGGTGTTTGAAGGACGACCGGACAACTTCTTTCTGCGCCTGCGTACCATGGGCACGCGCAAGGGCATCACATGCACGGATGGAAAGTTGTGGTACGAACATCGAAACTTTGCCATGAAACAAATGCGCCATGTGGGCTATGGACGCAGCCAAATGGAACATCAAATTGAGCACGAGGCGGAGGAGTTACTGCAACAGCTCAGCCAGACACAAGCAGCACCCATAGAGCCGGTCAACTGGTTGGCTCAGAGCGTGCTCAATGTGCTATGGTGTCTGATTGCCGGCAAGAGGATAGCTAGCAATGAGGATGGCACATTGCGCCGGCTGCTGGAGCTAATGAATCGACGTTCCAAACTGTTTGACATTTGCGGCGGACTACTGGCACAGTTTCCCTGGCTGCGTCACTTGGCGCCCAATCGCACTGGTTACAATCTAATCCGTCAGTTAAATACAGAGCTGCACAGCTTCTTCATGGAAACCATAGTTGATCACAGGCGTCAAATGCAGGAGTGTGAGAAGCGCGGCCAGCAGCTACCCGAAAACGATCTCATCTTTGCCTATCTGCAGGAGATGCAGAGTCAGCGCCAGGACACGGACAGCTTCAATGAGACGCAATTGGTGATGACCATATTGGACTTTTTTATAGCGGGCTCGCAGACTACCAGTAATACAATTAACCTGGCATTAATGGTTTTGGCCATGCGCAAGGATGTGCAGGAGCAGCTGCATGCTGAGGTGGCTGCCAATGTGCATTGTGGTAGCACAGATGCAGATACTTTTCCACATTTGAGTCGGCGAGAATCCTTTCACTACATGGACGCATTCATAATGGAGGTGCAGCGCTTTTTTCACATTACACCCATTACTGGTCCGCGTCGCGCACTCTGGTCCACTAAACTGGGCGAATATGATATACCCAAGAATGCCACCATACTTATCAGCCTGCGATCGGTACATTTGGATGAGCAGCACTGGGTGGAGCCACACGAGTTCCGGCCTGAGCGTTTTATTGATGCGGCCGGTAAGTGTTGCAAGGATGAGTATTTTATGCCCTTTGGCTTGGGTCGACGTCGTTGCCTCGGTGATGCGCTGGCGCGCGCTTGCATATTCTCGTTTCTTGTGAGAATAGTACAGCATTTTCATATTGTCCTGCCAGAGGGCGAGACGCCATCGTTAATCCTGCAACCGGGCATAACACTCACACCTAAACCGTACAAGGTTCGGTTCGTAAAGCGTCATTGAATACGGACAACTGCAACATATTATTTAAATACATACATTGTTATACTATTATTCTTGCACAAATTGCGTCATAATTTAAATATATGTACTTTAATAAAAAATAAATAAAAGAAAGAGTAATAAACACCACATTGAAGCTATAAATTAACTAAAATATTTCAACTTTCCAGTACAGGTACACAGGCTCTTGATTTTGATCAATCTTCTATCTTGTCTTGAAAGTACAACTCTTAAAAATTAAAAACAAAAAGTTCATGTGATTGTTAAAGATTTATTAATTTCTTATATTAAAGTATTTGTTTTAAACATTCTGTAATGTAGTTTAATTTGAGTTAGTTCTTGTTTTCGAAATAATATTTAATATTAGATTCCAGAGTACACAACTGATTGGCAATTGCAAATGTTGATAATAAAGTATAATAAAAACAGGAATAAATTTTTATTCATTCTGGTCTAATTCTTTTTCTTTATTGAGTGACAATTTAAATTAAATTTTTACGATTTAAGCTTAACCAAACATTACAAATTTAAATTTTTGTATTATAACAAATTCAGAACTTTCCAAGTTATTCATTATTATTAAAATCTATGTAGATGTAGGTAAGGTATACATACATATTATATGTATAAATAACAACACCAAAGCCGGCTTCAAACGCAATGAACTAAGCTGTAAGTATGTAAGCATATTTATGCATAATGTGAGAATATTTACAAAGACGTTAGGAAAGCTTTACATGCCCACAAAAAGTTAAATGATTTTTAATTTTAAGCTAGCTGAAAAGCGATCTTGTTTGGTTAATATACAAATGCACATACATTCACATGTGTATTAATTCCACACATATGTATGTATATGCATGTGTTCGAATACAATTTTTAAATAAAATGCAGGAATCGTGGTCCTGGACCGTATGCACACATCGAATTTTGGAATCTCTACCGCAAATAATAATAATGATAAAGAGTATGTAACAAAAGAAAACAAACAATGAAAACTCGAAACAAAATGTCGGGTCCAACTGACTTAAATGCTAATGACTGCTCACTGAGACTTTTTCAGCGCCTGTCGTTCTACCCGTGCATAGGATACACAAGCACACATTCTGGTTTTGCTCTCTGAATGTGTGAAATGTTTACCATTTGTCTATAGTTATGTCTGATTATTTTGTTATTGTCATGCTAAAAGTTAAAGCCACCATCGGGCATATTGTGCGGATTGAATTCATACTGCTGATTGCCAGCAACGGGCGCCACACGAGTGTCCTCCTCCTCATTTCCAAAGTACTGTTCAATTATGTAGAATGATTTATGATAAATATCGCGGTTCTCATGCGCCTGCAAATATTCAATTTTGTCAAGACCTGCAAGAATATTTAAAATTAAGTATTTTATTTCGATAATTAATATAAATATGGAATTTTGACTTACCACCACACTCCTCAATGGCCATAGCATAGGGATTTGGACGCACTTGGTACTTTTCACCTGATTTTAGAATGTTCTCAAGCGCATTCAGCGCGACTTGGACAATATCCGAGTCGACAACTGTAAGAAAGTCGCACATAGGCGGCACACAGCCAACCTCTACCAAATAATGTATCTGCTCCGAGGTGCCACTACTGGTGGCATTGGTTATAGCCCAGGCAGCCTCTTTACGTGTTTTAAAATCGGCCGTTTGCATAATGCTCATTAACTGTGGGAAGATATTGGCATTGATGATTGCCTGAATTTGTTCTCGATTGCCGGCTGCAATATTCGATATTGTCCAGCAGGATTCCTTTTTAAT
This sequence comes from Hirtodrosophila alboralis, assembly GCA_035043045.1. Taxonomy (NCBI): domain Eukaryota; kingdom Metazoa; phylum Arthropoda; class Insecta; order Diptera; family Drosophilidae; genus Hirtodrosophila; species Hirtodrosophila alboralis. The sequence goes on from JAWNNH010000242.1 coordinate 665,461, forward strand.
AGTTTCAGCTGTTGAGCACAGCAAATGGCTGATGCACGGCAGAGCATTATAGCTCAATATCACTTGGGTCTGCTGGTCATCACCGGTGACAATGTTGCCCACAGCGCGAAGTGCTGCCGTGCTTACATTTTGTTGCGGATGCCTATAAATAAAAGAGGTATAATATATTGCTGGACATAATAATCAGTAAAACTTACAATAGGAGCTCAACGAGACGGCGACAGACGCCCGCATCAATAACGGCCTGTATCTTATTATTAGGTCCATCTGATAGGTAGCTAATAGCCCAGCATGTATCGCATAGGACATCCACATCAGTATATTCTAGTAATCGTGTCAATATGGGCAGGCCGTGCACGATTTTGGAAAAATCGGCGGGCGGATTCTTTCCACGGCACAAATTCGATAGCGTCCACACAGCATTGCGTATCATGGTAATGCGCTCCGAAGTGCTCAGCACGCTACAGAAGTTGAAATATTCATTAATTAATAGTGATTTGAAAGTCTTTCAATACTTACTGCAGGAGTGGCAATAAAATGCCAGAGCTAAGCAAATGATCACGACATGTGGGTGAATCACCAGCTATGTTGCCAAGGGCCCAAACGGCCTGCTCCTGCACGTCGTCATGGGGGCTTGATAAAAGCTCAATAAATATGGGCACTGCACCCGCCTCAATAACAATCTTTGTTTGGTGTGAAGTACCAGAAGCAATGTTCGTTAATGTCCAGGCGGCCTCGAATTGGAGTGTTGCATTTGTGTTGTTCCGCAAAAATCTCACAAATTGCGGCACAATTCCCTTTTGTATAACCTCTTCAATGGGCGGATTGGGATCACGGGACAGCAGCTTGCGAAACTTTTGAGTGGCTTCCAGCTGATCGGTTTCCTTATCGCTGTATAGCATTTGAATCATATCTTCATTGATAATCGATAGCGGCAATGCAGCCTCTTGTCCAGCTGCATGTGACTGAATGCCACCAACACCCAGACCCTGGCCACTGCTGTCTGCCATGTGCATGTCGTTTGGATGAAGCTGCAAGTCACCGCTGCCGCCGGCGCCTGGAGCGTTTGACGGTGTTGGATCCAACACAACATTACGACGCTTTGAGAGCTGTTGTTCTCGTTTTGTTTTACGCAGCTGTATGCCCACTTCCTCGCGTCTTCGTCGCATCTCTGTTGAATCCAGAGCGGCATTTTTATAGCGTTGTTTGTGAGTAGTTGACATTTTCTGTCTGTTGATTGTTAGAAGAAGAACTGTAAAAATCAAAATAAATTTCTTTGATTATTTTTTTTTTTAGTTTTGTAGAATTTTTAGTTTCATTTCATAAATTTCTTATATTGAAACTATAGAATCTATGACATTAGTGAAATTTTATAAAATTTTCAGTTATTAATTTTTCAACATTTTTTCCAAATGAATTTATTTTATTTATTTAATTAATTAATTTTAGATTCTCAGTTGATTGTAATGATATCACCCTTTATATTTATACATATATACACACATTTATAGTAGAGCATACAAATGTCGACCTTTCACTTAAAATATTTATTTGCTATGCACTTTTTTTAACTTTTACTTAGTTAATTCTTGCTTATTTTAGGGTAGTTCACTCGAGTTTGAAGAAGTATAATGAGTTGGCCTTACCAAGTGCTTGATATTAATATTTTATATGCATTTTATGAGCACTTTTCCATTTGCAGAGCGACAACACTTTCACATTCTAATTGTAAATACATACATATGTAGTACGTACATGCATACAAATTTGTATGTGCGTGTGTGTGCGAATGGGCTTAGGTCAGCGTCAGCAAATGCTGTATACTCTCGCTATTCTGTTGCTTACAACTTTTGCTAAAATACCTTACTTTACAGATAATGATTATAGCACTTGTTGTTATCACTTTACCTGTGTTTCTGCCAATTCGAAGCGTCTATTAATAGTACAAATCAGAAATGCAAATTTTAGTCACGATACGCCACACGTTTTTAGTTGAACGTATAGAGTTACCAGATTGTTTTTACTACAGTACAGCTGATTGTGCAATTTTTTTAATTTCGATATCGATATTTGTATATGAAGATATGTATGTATCAACATATGAAGTAATAAAAAAGCAGCGCCAACTATGGACAATTCTAAAAATCAGCCGAATAAGGCTACAAATCAAACAACAGCAAGTTTGGTTCAACAAAAAGAAAAACACATGCAGCTTTTACACGAGTACAACAATCTAAAGGACGCTAGTCAGATTGTGCTAGGAGCTTTAGCGCAGGCAAAAGGATTACCATTACGAGATATACATAAAATGTACAATTTACCGATTGGCGATTGAATATAAGCAATTATTTACATGTGTACACGACTCTCACACAACTATTTTGTATCAAAGTTTAAAAATAAGTGTATAATATTTGCTTAAAATAAATAAAAAATAAATATCTAGTGTAAAATTATCAATTTGTCAGAACTTGCTTTGTTCCAATACTATTCGCTAGCGCTATTATATTTATCAGTATATTTTATGACTTCCGTTGAATAATTTAATCATTATTCTTCCTAATAGAATATTAGAGTAAACATAATTTTTAGAATCAAACAAATATCCAATATACCAGCTTTCATACATTTCTAGGTAATTCAGCTACCGTGCAAATAAAGTTTTTATGTATTTTCTTTTTGTTTTTTTTTTTCAAAATCAAAGAATCTAAGTGCTTGTAAACACTGGTTAGTAACAATTTACTTGGCAGTACCTGTTTTACAACTTAAAATTTTACTTAAAACTAAACCATTTACTGCACTGTTTTCATTGCACTCTTTCAAAACGTTTTGTTTTTTGTTGCAACTAACTCGAAAACTCACTGGCCGGCATGGAAATAGGTTCTGCACCGTTCATTAAATGCCTTGTATGTGCGCTCCTTGATTATATCCTCCACATTAAGCTCAGCTTGCAAGACTCTCAACTATTTATAAAAAGAAACTTTAAGCATTAACATAAAATTAATTTACAAATTTAGAACTCACCATGCGCTGCTCCGCCTTGAACTTGCTATCGATGTCCACATCATTCGGCAGGGCCTCTTTTTGCTCGCGTAGCTTCTTCAGTGTTGTTGCCGACAAAGTTATGCAATTACGTATATTAGTTTGCTGTGGGATATTAAAATTGAATTGTTAACGAAACTAGGTACTTTGTTATTTTAGATTTACCCGTGTCAGATGGGACTGTTGTAACTTGGCGTACAGATCGCGGCACGTACCCTCGCTGTTTACTTGACCCTTAAAAGATTCCGTAGGCAGCGTATTAAGAGCGTATATTATTTTATCGTCCACATCGCGCATCTTCTTGAGTGCCTCCTACAATAAATTGTACAAATGTGTACCGTGAGATATTTGCGGATGTTATAAATTAATTGTGATTTACCTGAAATCCCATAAAGTCAAAGCACGTAGCAGCCATTAAAATAATATTATAATTCGAGTAAAACTGCTGAAACTAATATAAAAAAAACAAAAATTCATTTATTTTGCCGGCGAAATGTGCCTTTTAAAAGCGTTGCCACATTATTCAGATTGGCTTATCAAACAAATCGATAGTTTAATTTAATGAATCGATAGTTATAAAGCAAAAGTAGATTAATAAAATTTAGCCAAACAATTGGTTATTTTCATGCAACACTTTATTATTGCTCTCAATTGAATTTTAGGATCAACCTCGATACATTGTATGTATTGACTTTTGGAAATAGATATTAATTTAAATTTTATAATGATTAATTTTAATGCTAATTGTTAAGAGTTTCGCAATATATATCAATTGACGCATTGTAATGATAATAAATAATGATTACATTTGTGGCATAGACCTAATAAAAACGACGTATGTGTCTGGAAAAACGGCTGAACTGTCAGCACTGCTCGAAAGTGTCTTCATGCAATCGATAGTTAGATGCAAATGTGCAATCGATGAATCCCATCGCTATATAGTCAAACTAGTAGAAAAAATAATAACAAATTTATCAAAATAACATAAACAAGGGACACAACTTCCCATGGCTGGAAAACACGAGGACATACGTGATAAAATAGAAAATGGAATTTATAAGCTCGCAACAAATAAAAGCACACGGAGCACTGTGTGGCGCGTGTATCGAAAGATTGAAAAAGAAGACGGAAAAATAATAGAACACGTCTTGTATTGTATGGGATGCAAAAATCTGATGTCGTTTACCCATAAGTCAACCACTAATTTGCGCCGCCACAAGTGCCATCTAGAATACTTAAAAAAAGAAGCATATAATGATGGATATGCCGACGCTAACAACACAAAAGAATTTTTCAAGGATGACGAAGCGGCAATGTCTGTGGAAGACCTCTTAATGGAGACTAAGGCTGAGCTTAAAGTGGATAACGAAGAGAGCTCCGAGGCACAATCAATAATAAACGACCTGGAAAAGATGCCTATATCTCCAGACGTGGCTGCGTTTATTGCACTCAGAGGTGCCAGTGCTGTATCTGATAAAGATGATGCTGGCGGCGACAATGGGTCATTCGTTTATCATGGCAAAAACAACGATGATCCACTTAATAATAGTGGGACGTGCGTTACAAACTCAAATACACGCCTCTCTGATTGTTTTGTTTCTCATGATGTCAATGGGGCCGAAGAGTCAGCGATATACGCACAGACATGGTCTTTGGAATACCGCAAGCTTACCGAAGATCAAAAGTTCTATGCTAAAAGAGCTATTGATGAGATCTTTGTTTTAGGACGATTAAGACGATTAACGTTGAACACGGTACCATCGGTAACCGAGTGAAATCCAATATTTTATTTAAATTAAATTATACTCTTATAATATGTGTACATAAGGCTGTATATATTAATTTGATCAATTCTCTGGTCACGGTTGTTAAGAATTTAATAATAAAATTATTTGTAGTCTTGGAAAGACGATCAGTTCCCACCTGACAAACTGCCAAATTAAGTCATTCCTATTTTCCAAAGAAGTATGGAATAAATCTTTGAACAAAGAAAAATTAAATGGAGTACATATTGACATACTACTTTAATAAGACGGGGTAGGACTATATTGATTTGGTGAGGTGCATCCCTTTCTACCCTTTTATGAAAAAAAAAAAAAAAATCAATTTGTAGTTTTGCCTTTTGAATAGATTTTTTTCTCTCATATGGCATATAAATATATAAATGTTGACCGGCAATAGCCAAAACCACCGCCAGTTAAGGCTAAATGCAAATGTAAAGAGCAGATCATAATTTTTATACTTTGGCGCGAATTTACAATTAATCAAAAAGCGAGGCAATATTTTCTTAAAAATCAAAAGAAACTGTGTACGTGCACAATAGTAGTAAGCTCGATTAATTTCAAATTTTCTTTGACTGTGGCAGGGTACATAATTAGCGAATTAATTATTATTAATTTAGTTAACAACTAAAGAACGCAGCATATCTTATCACCAAAATACAATTATTGCACATAATTTACGTTGGCGCGAAGATTTAAATTGTATTTTCAATTTGCCGCAATGTTCAATTTGCCGCAAAAGTTAACAGTAACAGCAGAGCCCATAACATGACACTTTACAGTACAGAAAATGCTGACGAAAACACATGTTACACGAGAGAAAAAATATTTGTTTTGCCGGGTCCGATTTTTGTTGTTTTATTCTTGTGTTTGTTGCAATCAAACGTATATTCTAATATCAAAATGACGACCAGACCACCTTTAGGAACTTATCACGGCCGTTCCGTCTCCCCCGCAACTAAAGTAAATAAACACAGTGCTAGCCAAAGTCCCCGCCCGGCTAACACAAAGGATGAAAGGAACGCAACCAGCGATAAGTGTGAAGAGCAGTTAGACTCAACAGATGAGGAAAATGAACACACAAACAGAACGACTACTGAAACAGATGGACATGCAAACAAGACGACGGACGAACATGCCCCAAAGCAGCAGAGTGATTCATCGCCAGAAGCAACACTTAATAAATCACCATTTTCAACTTCTACTCGGGGGCAAGAGAAACAAGAGGAAAAATATCGGCAAATATTCAAATGGGCCCCAAGACTCATTTTGCCTTTATTTCTGCTGATAACTGCATACTACTGCAAACCGAATTTCCAAAACATTTCCCTGAAACGCTGTGCTTTCGAGGAATTGAGCCAAAAGTATCCTTCGCAATCACAAGAAGTATGGAATGCACTGAGTATTAACATTGAATCTCTGCTGAATAAGAAAAGTAAGTCGCCCAATGTATACTTACTTTTACACTCGAACCAAAGCAGTGAACAAAAAATGCAAAAACTAATTCAGGAGATTGCCCAGGAAACGACCAAATGTTTTGGTAAGTGTTTTTCATTGGAAATTTTAATGCAGCTGTATAAAAATCTCTCAATGAATTAGATAATCAGCAACTCATTAAAATGACGCTGCAGGATTTTGAGACGCAAAGCGATGATGACTATGGTTATCCTATTGAACAGTACAAAATTAAACTCGGAGAGGGTAAAGTTTTCCTCATTGTAAATCTAAATGATGTAAGTATACTTCTTTATAAATAAATATAGCCAGTTTATTTAAAACTTGTAGGCATAATTTACAATCTTTATTTATGAAGCAACTAAAATAAAAGTGCTCACTTACAGATACCACCAAAGGCGGCAAGGGCTCTGCACACCATATGCGACACACATACTCCCATTGCACCAGATGTGGTTATTTTTCTGACATTACGTACACATTATTCAACCGCTGGTGCAAGTCCTCCAAAGTTGGCCTATGAGACATTACATGAACTATGGAAGGAAATGCCGGATTATGAATTAGATGCCCTTATCACACGTGTTATTGATCAGGTGTTGCTTTTGAAAAGCTTAGATTAAGATCTCATTTTATAATTATATATTTAGCCATAAAGTAATTGATATTTTATGGCTGCGCGTATTTTGTATGTATTAAAGATATTATATTCATTTTTTCTGAACAAACCACAACTCGCCCACAAATGCCAACAGGCTGCATGTCATGCCAATGCACCACAACAATATAAGCCCAATAAAGTTGTCAATGCCCAGTTTCACAGGTCCAATATCAAGATTAGGCCTCTGCGAGGCTGCAATGCGATTCTGCCTGTGCGAATTCATATATTCGGCCGCGATCTTCCACTCCCAGTACTTATCGAAACCCGAGGAGTGCCAGGCAAGAATGAAATCGTTGTGGACGCTCAAATGAGCCCACAAGCGTGGCACATAGGCTACAGTATGGGTAAAGTACACATCGTCGACCATTAGTTTGAGACGCGGCAAGGCATCGTTGGGAATCATCTCGGCGTTGGCCAAATGACCAAACTGCATCCTCTCCACCACAAAGCCCATTTGTTCAGTTTGCGATTTCGTAGCAATTTCTGCAGCATCGTTTACCCGGAAATGTTCCATAAGTCCTAATAAAACGGACTGAAAGTGGACAATGATTCAATATGTTAACATTTGTATATAAAGGCGTACAATATTCGTTCATTTACATCCACTGTTTCAATATCGAAGACTTTAATCCAGGCATAAGATGTTGCAGTCCAGATCAACTTGTGCTCATAAAGACGTTGCCTTGAATCGGCGGCCTCCTCAAGCTTAGGCAGTGTCAGTATGGCGGCCAATCCGCCTCCATAGACGGTTGTCAATATTATGTCCACCATATAGCTAGACAGCAAAATGGTACGAAGAGCATACGATGTCGCCACATAGGTTGTGCTCTGGTTTACAAATAGCTTTAGTGTGCTCACACAACCGAATCGCAGACTCTGTCGCCAGCTTGTTGAATGATGCGTCCTCGTAATCGGCAAACGTTCGCAATAACGTGTTCCGGCGAGTACCAGACATTCCAACACTAAACAAAATGCAACACATAGCCACAATGTGGCTTGGAATGGTCGCAACGGCAGAGCCCAGTTAATAATACGATGCGGAGCCGGCACTAGACAAGTAATACCGGATCGTCCTAGGAAATTGGTCATCTCCATACGTTTATAGGCCTCATACCAGATATACATGCCGCCCATGCCATAATCAATAGTTCTATCAAGTACCATGCCCATCAGTCCAAATCCTGTGAAATTTGCATATATGTCGCCCCAATCAGATTTTTCAGCTGTTGGCAAATTGGAAATTTATAATTAACTTGAAAATTTGTATGTTCAATTAATTGGTTTGTTAAACCCATGATAAGATAATAACAAACTAATTTGATTTTTGTGCAGAATTATATTTTTTTAAATTCCATTTTACGATTTCTTTTTTATCGAATCTCGACTTAACAATCCATGGTTCACTCATTAGATTTGGGAGCTTTGGCAGCCCTGAAATTAGCTTCAGCTGACAGTGTTAAAGTTGTCTTCAACTGATTTCAAAATTGCGGGCAACCAAAAAAGGTTAAATGAGTAAGAAGCAAAACGAGCCCTATCAAATATGGAATATATTTGTCGCACTTGCTCGAAACGCTCAGACATGCTGGTGGACATCTTTGCTGATCGGCAGGTGGATGAACCTAGCTTGGCCATCATGCTGAGTGAGTGCAATGATTGCGAGGTAAAGCACGATGATGAGCTGCCAAAACAATTGTGCCTGGACTGCGTTCTGTCAACACAAAAAGCGTTTAGATCGAAACCCAGCTTATTGGAGCTAGTCAGCAATATACATTTGGAACCAAGAGAGAAGATGAGGCTGCTAGTCGACTTGGACATTATAGATGACATTAAAATAGAGGAACTTCATATCTCAACGGAAGACGAAAATTTTATAATATCAAGCAGCGAGGACGATGAAGAGAATGTAACACCAACGCCAGACGACAGCGCGACGAAGACTAAATCGCATCGTTATCTATCATGTGTGATAGTAAGCAGCGAGGACGACAAAGAGATTCTAACACCAACGCCAAACGATAGCGAGACCGAGACTAAATCTCATCGCTACCCAACCCGTGAAAATAAACGAAAGAGCTATGACAATGAGGAACTTTACTCCAGCGAGGCAAGTGACTCCAGTGATGAAAGTTATTCTAGCAAAGAGAACGCTTTTAGTGAGGAAAAATATACTTCCTCCACATCTAAAGAGCTGACCACGTCATACCCTCAAAAGAACAAAAAAAAACCGCAGAAGACACAAAATCGTCGTCCGAACGGGAAGCGTCCCTGCAAGTGTCCTTATCCTTGCTGCACGGCTGACTTTAAGTCATACAAGGGTCTTAATGTCCACATCCGGCGACATTGGAAACCTGCCTACAATTGTAACAGCTGTACCAAGGCATTTGTTAAAAAATACGATCTCGATCAACATATGCGTATTCATACTGGCGAACGACCGTACAAATGTCCTCATTGTTCTCAGAGCTTTAGATTGAGCAACGTACTAAGGGTGCACATTCGCACACACACTGGCGAACGTCCCTTTCAGTGTACCAAGTGTGTAAAGAGCTTTACCACCGGCCATGGTCTTTCTGAACATAGCCAAGTTCACGCCAAAGTCTGTGCCTTCAAATGCCACCACTGCTACAAAACTTATAAGCATGAAAAGACATTTAAGAGACATCTTTTGTCGCACAAGAAGACAACATAATAGCATTGAAAAGCGACTAATATTGTTATCCTAAAAATGAATTGAATTCATAATTATTAATTATTTGAAAAAATTTTTGTTATAAGATGTTATTAAAAGGATATCCTGTATCTTTAAAAAAAAAGTTTGTCTTGCATTTATAAATTAATTGAATTATATGCCACAATCTAGTGTTATTAAGTACAGTATACCTACTTGTATCCAATTGCAACGTACAATTGTGTAATTCGCAAAAGGACAGCATAAGTCGAACTTCGGTACCATCTATAAACGCTTCCGACCGATTTCGAGCACGATCATAGACAAAAGGTTGCTTATTCTGCAAAATATTTATATATTAATCTATATATATATATATGTAATATATAAAGCTATACTAATTTACGTACATAATCCAGCAGCATAAACGGTTCGTAATTAAATATGCCCAAAATAATTTCACGGCCTTGAAGATTCTGTAATTTGTTTAAAATATCTTCGCCACTATCCCATATTACTTTCCTGAGTTGTGCATCGTAGCGCTGCACGTTATAAAATGCTTCTGGCATTAGATTTGTCTCAAAATGTCGTGGTCCTACAAAACGATTTGTTTTTATCTCAAAGACACTTGAATTTAGAAACTGTGCTTTAACCAGCAAAATGTTGGGTTGATCTTTAAGAGCAAGAACTGAATGTGATTTACAAAGAATGATCGATTTAAAATTATTACCCTGAAATATGTAGCCATCAGTATAATTGGCCTCATCAACAGACGATTCCAGCAGTTCATCTGTGTACACGAAAATAAAACGATTGCGGGTTGATCGCCAAATTGAATAAATGCTGGCATTATAAAAATTACGAGCAAACGTTGGTATATGCTCCTGAAAAGCTATGAAACTCTGTAAATTAATAAGACGAGAATTAACAAAATACGTTTTTTATTTATTTATATGTATGTTTTTAATTTGAAGTCACTTAAATATGTGTAACGCAACTAGATTTCTCCATTTCCTATTACCTCGGTGCTAACATTTTTAAATAAAACGACTGGTATTTTGGGTATGTCTTTGGTATTTTTCCAAAGTAATGGTAACACTGTGCAGTCATAAATTACAAAACTAACGTCACACACAGACACCACAAATGTAAACAATGGAAAAACTTGGTCTCTCGTGTCCGCTAGTGTTCCTGGCTAGCAAACCACAGCGAATTAAAATAAATATATTAGATTTAAACTATAACTGCTATATTGAGATATTTTCGTATCTCAATGTGCTTGAAGACAAGTTAAATTTGGCCAGAGCACATCCGCAATTTAGGCAAGTTCTGGCTCGAGAAGCGCCTCGTTGTTATACGAAAATAAATATGAGAATGCTTAAAAGCATTTCTGATTGGAATTATCTTCTGTCTATGTGCGGCGATAGCGTTTTAGAGTGCGAACTTCGTCATGGACATTGGGATGCTAACATCACTTCCCCATTTTTGGATCTATTGAACGCGCGCTGCAAGAATATGCAACACTTGCACTTATTATTTGTGCATTCTGATTTAAAACGGCCAACAGAGAATGGAAACCTAAATATTCTACAAACGCTCCAGCGAAAAGATCTAAAAAGCCTTAGTCTTACTGATGCAAGTGCTGCTGATGGTAAGTATTAAAGCTTTTTTAGCATATTATGAAAAAAAAAAACACAAATAATTTGATCTTTTCATATATCGTTTGTTCTTGATTACAAAATTGAATAAAACAAATATAAAAATACTTTATAAATTTAGATACCTACATTCAAAGATAAACCATTGACATATTAATTATTGAGCAATCATCTCTGGCAGCTAACTATGTATTTGAATTTAATGGCCAATATTTTACAGTTCTTCAGCTACAATATTTCACTGAACTGGAAACTCTGCATATTGATGGTTTCGACAAGGACTTGACTGAAGCGGATTTTGTCCGTCAATTTCAGACGCTGCCAGCATTGCGTAGACTTTCACTGCGATTCGCTAGTAGACGACCATATCCACCATTGTCTGATCACTGTCCGCTGCTGGATCATTTGTCGATAGAAAACTTTGAGGGAACATTGGCCGAAATCGGGGAATTCTCAAATCTAAAATCGCTGCGTTTAATTTGGCGCTTGTCTACGCGACTAAATAATAATCTTTTTCGAAGTTTGGCCCATCGCTACGCAGATCGCTTGGAGCAACTGCAGCTCTCTAAAGTAAACGCAGATCAGGTTTCCCACATAATTGCGCTAAAGAGACTTAAGATGCTGGCCTGTCCCTTATGGCCCTCTGAGGCGTTGCTACACTTGAGCCAACTAAACCAACTCGAGTGTCTAGTTTTGCAGTGCACTGAAGTTACAGTCAGTGTAATGCAACTGCTGGACATAGTTAAAAACTGCGCAAAGCTAAAGCATTTGAAACTGGGAAAACGCTGGGAGGTGACCAAGCTGGAGAGCTTTGTCAATGCCGTGCATGACGAGCTACGATTTCAAACAGCAAATGGTGCTCGACGGCAACTTTTGCTAACACTAGAGTTCAGAGCATCGCCAGAAATACAAAATAAGGTTGGCGAAGAATACAATTCAGAGATTGCACTATCTTACAATATAATATACACTTATATTTTAGTTGAAGTATACAACAAATAGCCAATTGCTGAAATTAGACTGGCTTGGCTCAGCATGCCAACTGTGTTGTCCGGATCGTCACACCAAACATGAAATATTTTTGGACTTGGGCCTTAACTTACCTCGCAATGCGATTTTTCGATGGTAACAGTCAGCCTGAGTATCCAATCATTGTATTCTATTGGAATCTCCTCGAACTCGGCGCGTTTAAGATCATAATCATAAAAATCATCGTCATTCTCCAAACTAAACCATTTTTGTGGCTCCAAAATAAGCACAGCTATTGGTAGACTTGTCTCCAGTTGTATATCAAATGAAGAGTGCCATAATATGCATGTGGCATGAGAATCCGTAAAGTATTGATGAGCTGTAAACTTCATGATTTATCATGGTTGTTCCCAAGATTTCTTTCTTGTAAATAACTTACCAAGAAAACTTAAAACAGTGGACCAATAATTAGGTTCCACTGCCATGGCTAACATGTTGCTTAGTTCTAAAATTGTTAATCCCAGACAACAGGTATATATAGACCATAAAACGCAATTACAATTGCACTTGAAGAAGGGTTGCAATGATAACATAAATATATAAACATTAGTTTGATTTTGAAACATCAAGGAAACATTTTATATTGTGATAGTATTAACTATCTTTATTCGCATAATTTATTTTTAATAGCGATATTTTTCTTATATTCTAAAGAAGCAAACGTAATGTAATAAAAATTTAGCATCCATCCCTAGTTAGGGTAACTAAACTTATTTTCCAAGTTAATTTGACTTATTAACTGCATGCACAGAAATCTAAAGACTTGAACTAATGAAATATTTATTGAAATAAATATATGGGTGCTAACAATTTGCATTAGCAATCAACTTTTTTAAACAAATTTCCAAATGTATTAAATGTGTATTACAATAAATTACAAACTAAACAGAAATTATAACAGGCATAAAGCGTGGGGATCGGGTGCCAAGTCCTTGCCGGTTGCGTGTTTGGTATTGTAAATAACGTTTTAGTAGTGATATCGATAGTCGATTATAGTATTTAAGGGGAACTTTTTATATTATATATTTATAAACTAAAATCGTGTAACGTCTAGGCTTTTACGGTTGCCCCGCCACTGCCCAGGGATTTCATAAGTTGATAGCATTCCTTTAGTTTACGCTTGTCGCCCACTTTCTCCAAGGTTTTGGCTGCCTCGGCCAATAGGCCAGCACGTTCTCCGGGCGAACTTAACAAAGCTGGTGGTAGATACTTACATGCCACATACATGGCAGCTGCACGTTCCCGCTCACCGCCCTCAAAATTCTGATGCCGACGATCCTTGCTACCGCAAAATATGGACGAGTGGGCATTCCGTGCGCGCAAGCTTCTGTCCAGCAGCTGCTGCGTGGGGCATGGCGAGGCACCGGCCATTAAACGGCAAACGGCCTCATACAAATAAATCCGTGACTGAGCGTTCTATAAATTTATAAAAGTAATTAAAGTGAACATTTGAATGATTTGTTGACAGTATCTTACTGGTATATTCTCGACAATGCTACGCAATGAATTCAAATCAGTTTGGAACTTTTCCAGCACTTCACCGGGCACCTGATAGTAGCCATCATCCTCAATATCCATATGCTCCAGCTCCCACAATGCAGTGCGCGTCTCTAACAGCCAATCACAGGTTAGCAACTGGAAAAGCTGGAAAAGTAAGTTTATTAATTATTGAATCCATTTGAGCTATTAGAATCTTATAAAACACAATTAAGTTTAATACAGAGTTCCTGATTTTGTTAGCTTTTTGAAAACTTTGTTAACTATGCCAATTTCCAGTTGTATTTTATCGGCTGTTACCTGGCTATTCACATGACTAATGTTGCTAGTGAACTGTACGGAGCTTGCACTGCAGTTGTATTGCCTGGGAGAATTAGGACAGACAATGCGACTACAATGCACCTCTGTGCCAGCTCTGAGTATATTTTATTGGAACAAAGTATGTATGTGCAGCTCGGCTTACCAATTTAGTGCCCTTGGCATTGGTGATGCGATTTACTGTCAAACATTCCTGCAATTGAAGACTGGACTCATCGCAGAGCTTGTTAATAGAATGCTTGAGGCGTTTGTCCAAAGTGTTGCCGTTGTTCCTGCAGTAAAATTAAATTAGAAACAAGGGCTCACAGTCTATAAATAGTAAGCACATACATAAGCACTACCATCTTAGCGCGTAGCACAGCATGCAAAGCTCTGGGCAAATGATCGTTGTCAATGCTGTGCTGTAATTGAGCTGGCAATTGTTTGATGCTATCATAAAGCTGCTCTGCTAGTGTATCCTCGCCGAGCAGCCAGTGTACGGCAATTTCCAGAACATTCGCCCACCACACAACATTTGTATCGCGCTCATCCTCATCTGCCCATAATGTGTCACGCAATAAGGACGTATACTTAAGCACATTGCTGACAATGGTGCCGCTGTGCTGCTGCTGCAATTGATCAGATTCGTTGCCAGTGTTGTTGCTGTTGTTGTTGATGCTATTGTTGTTCGGTGCGGATTTATTGGATTTGTGTGTTCCGGCTCCCACCAGACACTGTATGGCCTTGTGCAACAAATGCTCCCGATATTGCTGTAATACGCATTAATTAAATCTTTAATATAGTTGTCTCAATTGCCAGCAACTGCTGACTTACCTTGATGGCATGTGCGGCTGGATCGCAGGGATTGCGCAAGCGTGTAAAGAAGCCATCCTGTCCCACGGCGCTTAGCTCGTAATCAAAAACATGCGCTCCGCAATAGCCATAGCCATATTGGGTAAATGCCCAGCGTAGCTCCTGCGTTTGTTCAGCGGCACGCGTCCGTCCACATTCCTGACGCGCCCTGCTCATATAGTAGCGGGCACAAAGCTGCTGGAGCAATTTGGGTGCACTGCGCTTCATACGCAGTGCTGCCATTACGTGAATACAAATGATTTCGCGTGGAGTTAGCAAACTGTTGGACACTTCGGCCATATTGCTGGCATAGAGAGCCAGCATGATGCCATTGCGATCAGAGCTACGATTATCGGTCAGATGCAATTGATTCAAACGATTGAACAGCAATGCCAGTTCCCGAGCTGAGGCCAATGCACGCTTGCGAGTTGTGGCGCTGCAAAAGAGACCGCCGGCGCGACGTGACAGCACACGGCCCAACCAGAGGCGATGAAATAAAAAGCGCAAAAATTGCCAACTTGTTTGCAGATAACATTCGAGACGCGTTCCAGGCAGACTTAATCCGTACATATGCAGACAATTGAGATAACCAGTATATGCCTGAGTTGCCTGGCCTTGGGCAAAGTGTGTTTCGGCGCGTTGCTTATGCTGATAGTAGGCGTCCGTTTGCGCATCCAGTTGAGGATCACCGTAAACCAAAAGTTTCACCAGACAGCCCAGCATTAGCAGCAAGTTTAAGAGCCACAGCCATGAGCTGTTCTGCCATCCAATGTATTTTGTATCATCTGCAAATAGATGGTAAAAATTGAAGTTATTTAATTTGTATTTCAGTTATTTGAAGAATAAAAATTTACAGTTCAAGCGTTAGTTTGGCAATTAAATAACGAGAATTTTAAAATTTAGCACGTTTAAATTAAAGTTCTCGTTATTTAATTCTCAGACTATGCATGTGCTTACCACCATCCGTATCGTAGGCCAAAATGCTGCGAGGTTGACGACTCAGCTCGCCATCATCAAAATCATTATCATTGTCACCAAACTGGCCACGGTGGAGTAGCGCCTTGAAAGGATTAACAGCTAGAACGGCGAACATAAACATGCAGAGGGCTAAACGCGAATGTGTTGCCATGCCGCGCATAGAGCTTGGCTCAACGAGAAGCTCATCCTTGCTGCTGCCGCCGCTGCTGCAGCTTGTCATGGAGCCACCATATGGCGATGATGGATTTGAAATGTCCGAATGCAAGGGTGACAATGATGGATCTGAGACATCGCTAGGTGGTGGTGTTAGGCCAGCATCTGGATCGCAGGTTACAGTTTGCTGCTGGCGACGCTTCTTCGAACTGGAGCTGGAGGATAAGCCCGATGGCTTAAATGTATTGTTGCTCAGCTGGAGCAGATCCTTGACTTTGGAGCCATCGCGTGTCATTAGCTCACGCTTCAAACACTGCAACTCTGTCTTAAGCTCATAGTTCTGGCGCTGTAAATCGCGTATCTTGTCAATGGATTTACGCAACACCGCCGATTTGTTCAACTTGGCCGCATCGCCCACCACGAGATTCTTAAGCTCGGTAATCTTGTCATTTATGGAGGTGCGATAACGACGCTCAATAGCATTGTGAGCCGAACGCTTCACTTCCTTAACCTTTGGCTGTACGCGTTGAATTGCCACCTTGCCATTGGCAACAATTGGTGCTGCTGCAGCTGCGGCTGTTGGAGTTGGCGCTAATTCCTTGGGCATTGGCTTGGTTATGCCACCCGTTGATATTGTCTCCAAAGTGCCGAATTGTGTGACATTTGGCTGCCATGAGTTAGTCATCGAATCATCCAGTTGTCCATAACGCGACTTCTTTGTTGATGCAGTTGTCGCTGGCAATTTTTCAGCTAGCTCCAAGGATGCTGCTTTCGGCGATGCCTTGACAGTAGAGTTCGTGACCTGATTGACGGTCGCCTGCAATATTAAATTCTGCACCTCGGCAGGCGTTGCATAGTGCGGCTTCTTTACTGCCAGCGGCGGTGCTGGCGTTGGTGTTGCAACTACAGCTGGCAACTGATACACATAACCGTTGTTGGGTGCTGATGCAATCAGTATGGTAGTTGTAGGTGGCGCCGGTGGCAGCCGCTGACTGTTCTCCATATGATGTATAGTCGTTGTGGGCTGTGGCTTCAACAGATTGTAGCTCGAATTGGAGGCAATTAGCGGATCAGGCTCATTATAAGTTAAGCCAATGCGAGCATTTAACAAGGATTGCATATCCGACTTGCTGGACATTGTAAAAGGAAGCTCGGCTTTTAAAAGCTGCTGCTGTTGTTGTTGGTGTTGTTGTAATCGTTCCTGGAAATGAAGGAAATGAGTAGGCGGTTTGGATATTTACTTCAATTATTTATTTACCTGCTGTTGTTGTTGTTGAAGTTGTTGTTGCTCTTGTTGAACTCGCATTTGTGGTGATTGCTGCTGCGCCGGCGCACAAGCAGACGTAGCTGCCGCAAAATGAACATTTAAATGCGAAGGCAACTCCGTCTTGATGTACACCGGAGAAGCGTGCTCGCTTTTTATATGCTGTTGTTGTTGTTGTTGTTGTTGCTGCTGTTGCTGTTGCACTCTCAGCGGTGGCGACTGCTGTTGCATGTCCATGGCACATTCAAGCAACGGCGGCGACGATCCATTCATCTCAAGACTAATGTTATCTTCAAATTGATCCTGATCCAAGTCCATTTCGTTGATAAAATTTAACATATCGGAAGGTATCATCTCATTGATAATATTGAGCGCATCCTCCTCCTCCTTGAGCAACTCAAGAGAGTCGCCCATTGCATTGGAGATAAACTCCATGTCAAACGATGCAGGATCAATGTTCATTATCGTTATTCAGTTGACGTGTTCCGATTGATTTTATTTTTTTTTTTTTGGGTTCAAACCTGTTGATAAAAATATATAATAAATATAAATAGTTAGTGGAAACATATGACGTAACATATGAAACGATTATTTATTAAGGAGAACCCTATTCTTAATACCCATGCAAAAAGGATATTATAAACTATAAGCAGACTATATAAATATAGATAAAATAGAAACAATCGTAGAAGTTATTCAAAGGATATTGTAAAGTTATATCGCTTATTATGAATTTGCAATTTATGCATTACAAATTTATTTTCAATTAAATTGTTATTAATTTGATTAAACTGCAAACAACAAAGCAATTATCATAGATAACGCGGGCTATAGAACTATGACACATGTAATGGCGTCAAAATATATATGATGAAATGACGTGGCGACATCTATAAAGGAACATATGTATATGATGCAAGTGGAAACATTTTTTCGATATAGCGACCTGATGGAAATATATTATTGAATTTTTTAAATAAAAACTATAACGAATAACAGCGAGCTACATACAAAAAAATATGATACCCCTCAAAGTCATTGTCTAGTTACAGGGTATTTTATGCTGTAATCATTGTTTTGTTTATGAAATTTCAATTATAAAGCGGCGCAATAACAGGCTACCAGAAAAACAATAATAAACACACACACACAACCATACAAGTATACGCACAGACACACGAATACAGGCACACATGCATGCATGTAAACATGCGAAAGCGTTGCTGTCGACCAATCAGAATGCGCGCGCAAGATCATACGATGTGACGCTGTCAGTCCCGCTTTCCAAGTAATTTACTAGCAGGCAATTAAGACGAGTAAACACGTTGTAATGTAGCATATATTTAAGCTATTTGCTGTTAATTAACCGCGTTATGCAGGTGAAACACCACCTACCTATGCAATAAGCTTTTTGTTGTTTTATTAAACGTTATTGCGGTTTATTGTTTGCCATTGTAATAGCTAGTGACACATATGGGTTGCAGTTTTAACACTAGCATGTTTGGCAGCTGTTTGCGCACATTGTTAATGTTTGTATGTCCTTTCTTTTAATCAATAAGAAAATTGTAATAGAACTTGGCGAAATAAACAGCCAAACGGGCGCACGCAAAAAAGCACTGAGATAAACTGAATATATCGATTGATATCGATTATAATGCGATATTATTGTAATAAGTGTGGCTGTATTTAACAAGCACAAAAATACCTTAAACAAAAATAAACTTGCCTCATTGTAGTAAACATTTATCGATATGACAAAAGTAACTCTGTACGTGAAAAATTGAAAATTTTACAACACTAATTATAGCTGCCATGTTTCACTTCCTGTGCTTGCGAACAAAATAGAATCGCCAAGAAAACCCTGCGAGTGAGTGTTTCAACATCACACTCGAAAATAACATCAAAGTGGTAGTTGAAAGAGTGCCACAACTCGAACCGCACTTATACCAACACTAGCCAATAAATTACAAGTAGCAACCAAAAACTCAAGTCAAGAAAAATAAAATTTGCGGCAATTTGCAGCAAACGAAAACTGCCGCACTCTAAAAGAGAGGGGTACTTTATTTTTCTTGCTTTTATTTTTGGAAGCGCCTGTGTGTGTAGGTGTGTGTGCGTTTGAGGGAGAAGAACAACGAACGTAGCTAGAAAGATGGCAGACTCGGAAAAACAGCAGCAGCTACCCATTGAACAGCAGCAGCCGTTGTCCCAGGAAGACCAACAGGATGAGGGGCAGCTAGCGCAGGGCAAGCCCGCGCCGCCACCAAAGGAAATAATTGGTAAGCATACAAATCAATTTGCATTTTCATTCATGCAAACACATGGCGAGTGCTACCAAAATAGCAATGAAAGGAACTGCGCGCAATGTACATACATATGTATGTAAGAAAAATGTGCGTGTTTATATATGTGTGTTTGTGTGTGTGTGTGTGTGTGTGCGAGTCTTAAAATATACGCGCGACGCCATTTTGTATGCTGCATATATATATATATATATACATACACATACGCCGGCTCTGTCGCCGCATGAGAAAAACGGCGCAAGAAACGAAATGAAAATTCTACTTTTTGCCGGTGGCGCAGCCGGCCACCCCGCAGCCCCCCGTCAATCGCCTGTTCGAACAAAATGTTGGCAACCCAATTTGTTAGCCGCCAACGACGTTCTGTCGCTGTTTGCTCTCTTTCTGCGCGCACTCTCTTGTTCTCACAAATTATAATATATATTTGTTGTATGGTTGCGTGTATAGTATGTATGTACGTGTGTGTTCATTGTTTTGGTAACTTTATTTGTATACACTGACGTTTAAGCACCCAGCAGAATAATTCGGCATGTGATTTATAATAAATATGGTCACCCCAATTTTATAGCCGCTTTAAATAAAGTAAACGAAAGGACAAAAATATATGAATTATAAATAGATAGTTAAATAAATAATTGTGTACTAAGCCATGGCTAATAAGTTTACGTTTTATAAGAAAATGTTTGTCTATGCAAAATTGGTTTGTGTTAACAACAACAAAGAATTGTTCACTCAACTTAAAAAATGAACATGTTCTTTTCTAATTCCTCTTTTGTGATCCGTCGCACACTTTTGCACTTTTCATTTTGTTCTATATTTGTGTGAACAAGAAATGTCAAGAAAAATATAAAGCAGTGAACAGAGTGGAAAGGAGACAACCAAAAGTACAGTAAATATCGGATATATATGACTGGTTATATGCAGGTTAATAATTTTTAACAAAATTAAAAATTAGTCGGAAAATGGATAAATGTTCATTAAAGTTATCAACCTGCAGATAAGTCTAATTAAACAGATTTACATTTTGGAAATTGTTGATAATTGTGATAATCAATTTAATTTGTTTCTCGCGTATTTTTGCAGCCACCAAAGTCACCGGCACCGTCAAATGGTTTAACGTAAAGAGCGGATACGGCTTCATCAATCGCAACGACACCAAAGAGGATGTCTTTGTGCACCAGAGCGCCATAGCGCGCAACAATCCCAAGAAGGCGGTGCGCTCGGTGGGCGATGGTGAGCTCGTTGAATTCGATGTGGTTATTGGCGAGAAGGGCAATGAGGCGGCCAATGTTACCGGGCCCTCTGGCGAACCGGTGCGCGGCAGTCAATTTGCGGCTGATAAGCGTCGCAATTTCCGCCCCTGGATGAAAAAGAATCGCCGTAAGCAGCCTGGCGAGTTAGACAACGAAGGCGATGAATTGGCGCCTCCACAGCAGCAACAACAACAGCACGATGGCCAGCAACAGCAAATGCAGTCCGGTCCACGCCAGCCACGTCAAAACTATCGTCGCGGTCCCGGTGGCGGCCCTGGTGGTCCTCCCGGTGGTCCACGCGGTGCACCACGCGGCGGCGGCGGCCCAGGCGGACCACCCGGTGGACCTGGACAACGTCGTTATAATAATTATTATCCGCGTCAAACGCGTCGCGTTCTTGGTGGCGGTGATGGCAGCGTTGAGCCAGGTGTCCATGATCAAAATCCCGATGGTGTGCAGCGGGGCGGTGATGGACAGCCACGTCGTGGTGGCGGCGTTGGTGGACCCCAGCGACGCTTCTTCCGGCGCAATGGACCACCTCCACGTCGTGATGGCGGAGAGTACAGTAAGTATATTAATCATTATAAAATAATAATAAATAATATATTTTTGCCCTCATTTTTTTCCTGACTAGTCCAGGGCGGCCAAGGACCGCCGCGTCAGCCGTTCCGTCCGCGTCGCCAGAATCGTAAACCCAATGGACCTGGCGGCGGCGGTATGGAGCAGCAGCAACAGCAGGTAATGAACTAATAAGCCAAAAAAAAAAGCAAACAAACACATCATCGATAACAACCAGAACAACAACAACCAAACAACTAGCTGCACAGCAACAACAATAATAATAATAACAGCAACTACAACAACATGGCTTTCGGTGGCGGCAACAACTAACGAGAAAATGCATTAAAATGTGCTCATTAACTAACATACACACACTCACACACACTCCACACAAAACAAAATAAACATAATCGTAATTATTTTAACATTTAAGAGGCTTTGGTTAACATTTCTGTTAAAATGCATGTAACAGCGGTTGATTTAACATATGTATGAAAATGTACATAGATTTAACTTTGGGCTTAACATGATGCAACGAAAACAAATGAAAAAAAAAACAAACCAAAAAATTTGTAAAAACTCAAATGCATAACATTTTTTTTCAAAATGTTTTTAAACTAATTGATTTTTTATTTATTTACTATTTTTTTGTTTCTCTTTATTATATTATTTCAAAACTTTCTGACATAATGATCAATCACAACCCAAATCCCTCATAGAATGGCGCTCAAGAGCTGCAAAATACAACAACAGAAAGCACCGCATAGAATACAATAATAATAACAACAACAACAACAACTGCAGTAACAACAAGAGCAACAACAACAACTTTAAAAGATGCAGCAGCAACGTCAACAACAAACTGATGAAGAAAGATAACATCCATGTAATATTTGTAAAATGGGCCGCCGCATTAATTTGTTTTGTTTTTTTTTTATCTGGTGCAAGCGACAGCAAAGCATATATGTAAAATTTCTGAACAAGAAAATACAAACCAAGAACTTCAATCAACTTAAAATCAATAACAAGTAATAATATTTGGTAAACAATATTTATGTAGTATTGTGCATGGCAAAAAATTGCATAAATTTCAATTGTATTATATAAAAAGAAACAGCAAATCCAAAAAAAAACCAATAATAAATTTGAGAATACCAAGCAAAAAATCTTAAATATTTATATATGTTTTAAAAATATCTTATATTTATATATATATACAAATTTAAACAATACAATTTAACTACATATTTATATTAGTTGAGCTTTGCAATTTTACACGAAAGTTTTGTTGTGCGTTTATACCAGTTTTTTTTCATTTTTAATGTTTTGTATTGAAGATGTTGACTTTAACCTTACCTTAAATATGCTATACACTCATAAAACACACATACAGATTGATTGACAGGCCCTAAAAGCTGCAAATAAACTAAGTAGGGTCACATTTCTAATTTGTACCAACCAAACAAAAATATAAATGAGTACTAGGCGAGAAGATAAAAAAAAAATAACTAGAAAAGCCCCACAAATGTACATGAACATCAAGCAAAAAAAAAAAAAAACAAAAAAAAACAAAGCATAATATGAGAGAAACAACTTGTAATTCACAGCAAAGAAAGTATATACAAAATGCAAAGGCAACAAAGAAAACGTTTAAAGAGAAAAAACTGAAAAAATATATTGGAAAAAATAAAAAAATTGAAAAATATTAAGTTCATTTCAATTGGTTATGGGTTATATAATATATTGGTTAATATGCACTTTTTTTTGCTACGGGCAATATATATGTCAATATAGATGTCAATCCAGATCGGTGCAAAAAATAAGTTCGTGATGATAATTTTTCCCTAATATCAAAACCAAACTTGACACTATATCTTGAACCGCTATATCTCAAAAAAATTGATCAAAATCGGAGAAATATATCAAAGAGAACGATCGCTTAAATATTGGAATTTTTTTAAAGACCAAAGCAAGACTTGCCAAAGATGGCTGTTTATTTCTTGTAATGTTTAAAATGGGCTAAATAATTCATAAATTAATAGTATTAAACCTATTTTACTCATAATTAAGACAAGAACGTATTGCGATCTTTATAAATTGGTTGTGAGAGATGTAACTGTTGAGATATTCAATCGTTCCAAGCGACCCAAAACTAAGAGCTCATCAATCGAACGTTTTGCATAAAATTTCTGATCTTCGCTCAGTTTGAGGAATGCTTGCGCCCAGGCACGGGCATAACTTTCCGCCTCGGATACAGCACTGGCATCGATGTGCACTGTGTGTTCGGAATTTGGTTTAATTGTTTCTCTGCTAAAATCCACTTCCCGCGAAGACGGTTCCTCCGCAACCTGAACCAATTCGATAGCCTGTTCTGCGACCAGATCTGGCGACCAGGACTCTTCTTCAGAAAATAGTTTTAAAAGTGGACGTTCATTTTGTGTAAGTGGTGGCAATTCCGGTGACTCAGTATGCTCCAGATGCAGCTATGAAATAGAAGCAGCAGCAAAATCAACAACGTCACTTTTACATTAATTTTACATTAATTGTTGTTCTATAATCCTACCTCTATATCCCCGGCATCTGTAATGTGCGTCTCCTCATAGTCATCTTCTGTATCGCTGTACTGTATAGCTCTTGCTAGGTAGATTTCCTCGTAATCTGGACTTTTCCGCGGGGCTTCTGTAGCCGGCGAACCTTGAGTGTTGCTGCGAGTGCGCTGTGACTGTGTCGCGTCGTTGTGATCTTTGTTGCGCTGCTTCAAATAACGCACATGGCATTTGTGTATGCGTAAATTGGACGTGGTGCCTCCAGTTGATTGCATTACTCGCTTGCAACCCAAACAATAGTATCTCCATTTTAGCTTGGTGCCGTCTGGACGCATGATTTCCCGATAGACATTCCAAACGCTGCTCCGTTTGTTCTTTTTCACCAGTCTATATTGGCCATCGTTAATTTTTAATAATATATCCAGTTGGGATTCTGTGCATTTTGTTTCTTCTTCCAGAACATTTATAACAAACATTGTTGGTTTTACGTTCTTTGCCATTGCACGAGAACCAATGTGACCGCAGTAGGACAAAATTAAAAATACCAAAAAATGTATATTTTAAAAATTAAAAGCGCACAAGAATTATTAGCAGCATTGTTGCCGGGCAACATTTGTATCTGAGTTGAAGTTTTGTTGATTGTTATTCAATTTAATTATAATCTGATTGAAGTTTACTATTCTAGGAATCTGATGGCCAACCTAATGAACCTGTACACGAAAACGGCGTGAATATATAATACTAAGTAAAAATTAAAAGATTTAGTAAAGATTAAAAAAATCCCTTAAAACATAATTTGATATCAAATGAATATAAACAAATTTTTTAAGAGGTCTTTATGTTTATTTAGACTTTGTCCTTACCATTATTTTTTTTTAATGGACCATTATAAAAAATACAAGTATTCCGCTTTCGCAGATATGTGATCAATATTTTGTTTTTGGTCTGTCTAATTAATTATTTGTTGCGAATTAACTCCAGCAGAGCTTTAGTTATCGATGTTAAGTCCCGGGATATATGTTTCAAGACCTGTAGCTTTTGCCTCTCAATTGACAACTTTTCTTCCTCAATTTCCAACATTCTACTTGATGTTAACAATTTGAGTTGAGTTTCCTCAGTTATTTTTTGCTCTTCTTTATCATCTTCTGCTTCTACATCTTCTACATCTTCTTTATATTCTTTTTCTTCCTCTTCTGACATTTCTGCCGCTTCCATTTTCTCATCTCTTTGCTGTGGTTTTGGTTCCTCCGAAGTATTATCCTCGTGTGGCATATCATTTTCAATGTCGGCATCACTGTCGTCTGTTCCCAAATACGTCGACGATTCTGTAGTTGAGATATTTGTAAATATATTAATGCATGATTTTTTATAATTTTAACTTTACTATAATTTACCAGCGTTTTCGAATATAACCTCCTCAAAATCATCAGCCGTCGTTAAAAGTGATTGAACTCTACTGAAATACTGCCAATTGGTCGCATTTCCATTCCTTATTTTATCAGATTCCAATCTATACATCAAAATAATGCAAGTCTTTAAAATAGTTCTCTATATATTCCTAATTAAAAATGATTTACCTGAATTTCCTAGTCATATTTTCCATTTTCCATTTAATTTCTCGATGACTTAGTCTATACTCTCTCATTTCGTCAGCAATTACCTTGTATATATAGACTTTTTTCTGCTTGCCATGTTTATGAAAGTTCTTTTCCCAAGAGTCAAGAAAAATCTTGGTCAATTTGGGAGACCATACAAATCGACCAAGAGAATTCCCGTGAACACGTTCTGTTTGTACTGGGATTATGGCTGCCCCTTCATCTTCTCCATCGGATGAGAGGCATATATCTTTAAAAACTATTTGCGCCTTGGTAGATTTTGGAGCCTGTGCTACTGTGCTGTTAAGTACTGCCGCTGGCTTTTCAGGTAAACTGGAATCCTCAGAGAACAGTTGGAGGAGCGGGCGTACAGTGGCTGTCAATGATTTCAATACGGCTTTCTTATCGCCGGCTTTTTCTGGCTGCAAGGGCAAAAGCATTATTTAAAAATACGAAATAAATGGGTAATGGGTGAGCACACCACTGTTTCTGTGGCATCATCCTCCGAATCGCTGCAGGGCGAAAGATCGTCATCCTGGTATTCCTCTTGTCGCAATGGCGAATTTTTGTTTAGATTGCTTTTTAATGTTGTTTGGATAAGACGTTTGGGACGCTCGTTTTTTGATGCCGCCAATTTGATTTTGCTTATTATGCTTAGTCTCTTGTTGGTGCTCATTACGTGATAGCGTCCGCCAGGTTTTGGTTGATACTTGGATCGCATTATGCGCGCGAAATTAATATATTTATTGTTGGCTTGAATATCTTACACATCCACAGCTGTGCTTGCGGTATGGTCTTTTAAGCACTGCACTTTGCAGCACTGTCAATAACAATCGAATTTCGATAGCAGGTCGTACTCAGTACTAGTTCTGGTTCGATAAGTGCCTGGCGCGCCAAATCATTTTTAAATATATCCTATTATTTTTTAGTTTGATTTTTTATTTATTGTACACTTTACCAGTACATTGAATTAAATATATGTAACATACGTGTATTATTAAGTATACATACAATAATTTTAGTATGTAGTAAGAATGTTCTAGGTAATTTTATTGTGCTCTATATAAATTACTTAGTTCTACAATTGTCATTGAGTGTATTCAGATTCGCACGCAGCTTAGCTAATCAGCTACATTTGGGTCTTGCTGGGAAAGAGCACAAGAAAAACGGACGACAACAATCAACGACAATTGCGGCACGATTACGTCTAATGGGAGCTGTGCCATCTTTCAATGAATTGAAAAGTTCAGCCTCACGGCTTAGTTTGTCTGACCGGCAGCAGCAGCTCCGGCTTCAAAAGTTGTCTGACCGACAAACTGACGTCGACATGCAACCCATCAAGCCAGCTAAATTGTGCGTTGCCTGTGGGAGCACATTGCAACCGGTTTAGAAACAGCCTCTGATCTTTGGCGTCGATTTAAGCCGGCTGCTAAGGTTTGGCTCGTGCTTACGCAGCTGCTTCTGGCCAGAATTTAGCACTTAAATTGTCACTTAATCGAAAATTAAAATTCATTGGAGGCCACAGGTGCTGAATTTTGTTGGCGCGTGGTTCATTTGCCGAACCAGCTGTTTGTTCAAATTTTTGGTTCAATTTGCTGAAAGCTCAAAGTTTGCCATAAAATAAAAGTAATATGTATGCTGGCACAGCTATAGATGCATTTATTGCCCCTTTCCACATTGCTCAAGCAAACTTAATTGTTTCTTGCGGTTGTTGGCGGTTTTCTTCTTGTGACCGTTCGTTGTGATGTTATTGCTGCTGCTGTTGCCAGTTGGAGGAAGCATAACAACAACGACGACCACAATAACGACCATGACTTTGTGCAACTGGCGACATCGAAATGTTGCTGTTGCTTTTGTGGCAACTGGTAACTGGCAACTTGATTATGCCCCTTGCATTGGCATCATTATGGCGCTGGCGAAACCTTATTTGTTTGGCGCATAATTTAAGTTAAAGCCAAATACAAATGTCGCGTCACAATGTTGCCTACGCGGTTGCATGCAGCATGTTGCAAATAATGGCCGTGCCCAGGCTCGATTTTGAGTGCGTCTCTGGCTGCGGGGCTGGCGCTTGATTGCAGGTTGTCATGAGCAGACTTGACTCATCCAAAGCTACGCTTAGTCTCTGCCGCCTGTCGCTGCTGACATGTTACATATCCCATAGGCATCCATGATCATGTCTCGCAATTGCATTTATGTTTGCCATGTCCCTTTTGACGTGGGTCGATTGTAGATATTCCTTGAGCTTTAACTGGTTTTTTGTTGTGTTTTTTATCTGGGTGTGCCATAGGATGCTGCAGCTTGCCGTTTGTTTGGTTCTGGCTCGTGTCACGCAAATAACCATTTTACCATTTTTGAAGCAGTCTGTTGCAACTCTGGCACAACTCACGCTTACATCAACTGCACAGTTACAAGCACTTCAGAGTCATATTTATACAAATCTACCATAAACCGTCGTAGCTTAAGGTCTATGTGGGTGTTACAACTAGATAAGATATGTTTACTTATACCTAACAAAGTGTTTATGAATGTAGCACAGCTGAATAGTTCCCAAGCTAGCTTTGCCGGCAAGATTACTTGTAAATGCAGGTATAGTATTTGTGGCTAGAAATGATTGGCAAGGAACAACATCAGGTTAGAAATAGCTGGTAATAAAATACTAAAAGTATACATATATATAAATATAACATGTTAATCGTTATCAATGAAAGCATCTAACTGTGAAAACTATTAAATAAACGCATTAAGAACAGCTCTTGGCAAGGCAAAGTTTGTTAAAGTCAGAGATAACTAATAAAGATTCATCTCAACAGATTAAACTTCAAAACTAATTTGATTTGACGAAACCGAAAATCAATTTTCAAAAGCCCAAATGAACCGGTATATGTATGTATATGTATGTATATGTGTTCTTACGTATGTATATTAGAGGATGGGGCTTATCGGGTTGCTGGTGAGCGCTTCTAACAATTCGGGGCTATCAATTTAATTATGTACGTACTCGTACGAGGAAGAAACAGTAGCTGTAAAAAGTTAATGAGCGGAGGAGCAGCCACAAAACGCAAAACGAATAACAAGAAACGGCAACAGAGCAACAAGAACAACCAGAAGCCAAAACAAAAACAAAGAACGCATCGTGATCGAAAAGCGCGTTTGTTTTGATTATGTGACAAACAAAGGAGAAGAAGAAAGAATACGAGAAAAAATAAAATACACTATAAAATAAAAACGACGTCGTTGGCTTTTAATTTAAAAAAGTTGGTGGTATAAAGCACGCAGCGTGTTAGAGAGGCAGAGATCGCTTGACAAGAGAGGAAGAAAAAGCATCGAGCAAACAAGCGCAACAACAAGCAAACCACATGTGGCAGTTAAACTCAAACAAACTGGTTTTGCACTCCCACACACATACAAACAATCACATCAATGCAGAGACTGTGTGTGTGAGAGAGAGAGAGAGAGAGCGGGTGTGCGAGTGTGTGTGTGTGTCTGTTAACGCGCTCAAAGTTTGAAGCTCAGCTCCGGTTCAGTTTCAGTCGCCGTTTAAGGCTCGTTCGTTTTTGACGCGCTCGTCGTGGCATTTTTATTCGTAATCTCTGTTGTTGTGACTTTGAAGAGCATTTGAAAAATATTAAAAGTATAATATAAATAAAACAAATTCCTTTAGGTCTTTAACTCCAAGCAAAGCCATATGATTTCCCATTGACAAGTTCTTTAACCATAGATAAAGCTAAAGAAAATTAAAGAATAATATTACTATAAACAAGTTATTAAAGTGAATTATTTGTGTTTGCAGAAAGTAATATATACATTTGTAAAAATATCGTCAAAAATATCAATAATTTCTGTTGGTAAGTAAATATAATAACATATTATAACTATAAACATACATATATTTCAATTTGTAGTATTAAATTTCAGTATATTTGAATGTATGTATGTGTTGAACTATAAGTTAATATAGTTGATATATAAAGTTGATTATATTTAGATATGTTTACATTAATATATCCTTTTTGTCTTATGAATGATATAGCGACCTAGTCAAGCAATTTCGAACTGCAGAAGTAAAAAAATTATACCAGTGTCAAAAAACTTGACCTAGGCAACATTATCAGGTTGTTTATTTTTACATATATCTGAAAAAATACGTAAAATTAAATATGTGTTGTATTAAAAATAGTCTTTCACTTTGCCAATATAAGGAAATTTTGAAAGCTTAGCTTGAAAGTGGTTTTAACGGTATATCTAATTAACATTGTGACACTCAACTGTATTCGCATCCTTCTACAAATCGATGCAATTGATTGCATTTCTTCGATAGCTATGTATATATATTTTTTTCATTTTTATTAAATGCCTATCCTTTCATTTATTTTCATAGTTAGTTTCATTTATTATTGAACTGTGGCACGAGCATAAAACTGGGTTAAATTAATAAGTAAAGGCGTTTGGTCTGGCGTCATCTTTAAGATTGCGCAGCTGGCCCAATCTCTGGGCCCGGTATCCACAGATTCGTGACTAGTTTGCGTGCGCTGGGCTAAGCGAGTGGGTCGCTTGGAAGCTTGGAAACTAAACCAAAAAAAAAAAAATAAAAAACCTTTGTTGCACTTTTTGCCATGCACTAGGTACACGATATAATTGTTCGATTGATAAGTAAGACTGTCAGGCCCTGCCATGTTGCTCTAATTTATTTACGCCTTGAAGTTTCCGCCTCTTGCTTTTCGATTTTCGGCCAAGAAAAAAAAAATAAAGAAAAGCAATGATATAAACTACATTGAATGCGGAAAACTACAACATTGAGGCACCGACTTCAGCACCCACGCCCCAACACAACCGACCAGCACTTCAATGCCAACTGACCAAGCGCCCTCGACTGTCCCATAATTCTTGGACTTAATTGATTACACCAAGTTCGAGTGCAAAGCTGTGTCCGTCATTGTTGTGGGTGGATCGTTTTAATGTTGAAATTATGTAAAATATTTTAAGTAAGTTTATGTTTACATACGCCTACCAATTTCACCTTTTAAATTAGCCAAAACTATCGGCATACAAAGTTTGCTTTATTTTCCATTTATCTGGCGACAAGTAATATTCTGTATTTTCTGCTTGATAATAATATGTTGTTAAAAATACTGCGCACAAAAAAATATAGTATTTTATGATATAAATTATTTACAATTTCCTGGAAATGGCTAGAATGTCATTTAAGTGCAAGGCATGATATTAGAAGCAAATGATTCACATTTTAAATTGCAGCTAATCTTTTACTTTGAACAATTCTTTATTCTTGGGAATATTGCTTATACATAAGCAGTATTTTTAGAATTTTGTGTATTCTTCAAATGAAAAATACTTTCTTATCGTGAATAAGGCTTTTCTGTGCTAGTTGCATGTAAAATTGCACGCCAGTTTTATTTGTGGCGTAAGAAATTGCATTGCTATAATAAATATTTAAAAAATGTATTCCAAGCTCTCTTCTATGAATGGAACACATAAAAGAAAGCCCATTTACAATGATTGTCAGGTGACAACCATGTTGAAGTTTAATCCTCGAGAAGCTTGTCGCTGCTTGAAGAGATGGAACATTGTAACTTGTAGAGCGACATTGCATCGCAACGCCATCGGTTGTCACTAAATTGACCCATTTCAAAGCTTAAGGCGATATAATACAACAAAAAAAAACCAGACTGACGACTCAGACAAAGTCTAGAAACTCCCCCCCTTCTCCGCCTGCCAGTAAACGAACCAGTTGCGATTCGAGTGCATGTTATACGAGTACTAGTACATGGTATATGCCCGAAACTGAAACTGTTGGCATTCCTTGGCCGCGAACTTTTGGCGGACACTGTCGCTGCTGTTGCGTCTGAGCTGGATGGAGTCTGACCATTACATTCTTATCTTAATATGCACATTTCTTCTTCGTGCTTCTGGATTGTAGTCTTCTGGGGTCTTTCGTCTTCTCTCTGTGGCAGCTTACGTGATCTGCTTACATACGAGTACAAGGCTTTCTCAGCCTCATCCTCATACTTTACGTTTGCTCATTAACGAGTCAAGTAACGGTATATATATTGTTATGTAATGCTTGACATGGTTTGGTATGCTATGGCATCGTATAGTTGTACTATAGTTTAGCATGGTAATGCAACATTTAGTACCTGATAAATCAATTTGCCAGACGGAGACGAAGTTATAGCCGGAGTTGGAGTTGGAGTTGCAGCCGGAGGCAGAGTCTCTCTCTCATTCATTTACTAATGACATAAATTGTTCACTCCACACAGACGGCATTTATTGACGACTTAATTATGCTGATGAATTCGTTTTTGCAAATGTTATGCGGCATGTTGCACGACGAGCAATTGAATTGTGCAGTGCAAAAAAAAAAGAGTAGTAGAGTTATCAGACTGCGGAATAAACCATTTGAACTTTGGGTAGACTTACAAATGCCCCATAGAGAGTTTAATAAAGCAACTATGTAGTTGGGATTACTATTTATCAATCAAAAGAATATAGAACCTTTTTTACCAAATCTTTCCTTAATATTTATATTGAAATTTAGGAGTCCAGCGACCTAGTTAAAAATGTAGTAGATTTAGTATTAAATATTCAGTATCCAGAGATCTTGTAAAAAATGTAGTAGATTTAGTATTTAATACTCAGTATTATTTTTAATTTATGTAAAATTATATAATGCCAATTTCTCTAATACGAAGTAGAAAAACTGTATTTTAAACATAATAAATTAAATTGTTCATCGCATATTTAAATATACTTATTAAAGTTAATGTTTAATGATCTCTAACAATAATCCAATTAGTTTTTCATATACCAAATACTCTTATAACCTACATTTATTTAATATTACCCGAATAACCTTCAAACTAAGCCCCATTAATAAATATTATGTCCCATGTCGCGGCTAGTTTGTTGCAAAAAATACAAAAAAAACCCAAATCATTAACAATCATATATGTCCATATATATCACAAATGATAATAAATCTTATACCTTTAACAGCGCACAAATTTCTATAAGTCTCACAAGTTTTTACACCAAATGAGATTAGCCGCAAATGGTAGCATAATTTTTATGAAAATTCCATGTACAACTTAATTATGGAATTTATTTGATTTTTTTCCTACCTACCACTAATTAACATACATCATTTTTTTGCGGTTGTTTTTTTTTGCCTCTGCCACACGACAATGAGTTAAAAAAAACTCATAAAATATTCATGGTCACTCTCACTCACAGCTGAATAATAATAATAGTAATAAAACTAATAGTAAAAATAATATTTGTGGTTAAAAAAAACACTGGCAAAATATTTGTAGGTTTGATTTAATGAGCCGAGGCGCATTTATCATAATGTCAGTGATACTATGTTAAAGTTGGTTGTTTTGACTATGGATTAATGTAGTTTTTCAGAGTTGACTGAACTCGTGGCCGGACTATCATTTTATTAGCCAAGCCAAGAGATTCATATAGATAGAGAGAGGCATCTACATTGCCCACGTTAACTCAGTCGCTGTAATTAAGTAGCGCGTTTGAATTTGTATAAAATTAAAGCATAATGTTTGTTTTAAATATTCATGAGTTTTGTTGTCGAGTCCGGTTTTCGATCGTTGACTTTGAAAATAATTTTGACACGGATTTTTGTGGGTACCGGAAAGAGTAGCACGCGATGGTTTCTATTATGGGGCGTTACCTGCGGGGGAAACCAGTTCTTCTAGACGCAAATACGTTGATTTATTAAATATAAATAAGTTTCTTAAAAATATACTTATTATTATAAACTAATTACTAATGCTTTAATTTTTAGAAAAATAGTAAATTATATTCCCATTCACAAAAGCTTAACAATCAATTTCCAACTGGGGGAAGCTGTGACAAAAATCTGTGTCAATTTGTCGTCAGATTTTTATGTTGGTTTTATTTTTATTTTGCATTGTTTATTTTATTTTTTTTTATGACTTTTTTGTCACACACTTTTTTTGTTGTGAATGTATTTACTTGTGTTCTTTATTTATAGTATTCGTACCATTTTTGCCAGCTTTATTTTGGATTCGGCTTAGGCATGTTTAGGCAAAAGATATTTTCTCGGTTGTTTTCTTAATGATCTTGTACATTTTGATATGAACGTAGAGTGTAAGCAGTTTTTTTTTTATGGAACGTGGGATAATTGTACGTTTGCAAAAGAGAAATTGATAGAACTTATAAAATATGATTATAAATAAGTAAAAAAATAGATAAATTGGGTTTTGTGTATTGAAAATAATTTATTTATATATTATTATAATTAAAAACTGAATCACAGTTCTGGAAGCAGTATTATATATTGTGTGTATTTTTTTTTATTAATTTAATGAGCTTTGGCAATTTTTTGATTCAGTTTCAAATTTAAGTATTTCAACTTATAGTATGAGAAATTTTTCTTATAATAAATAATGCCACTCCACTTTTTGCAACTCAAATTCAAACACAAGTATCTCAAGTGAGTGTAGTTCGTGTATCTAAGTATTGCTGAAAAGGTGTCAGTTGTGATTGCGCATTTGTGGCATGCAAATTGAAGAATTTCCAACGTGGGAAAACGAGTTCAACGTTGTTATTGCAGTTGTTGTTGTTTTGGTTGTTGTTGTTTTTATTGGCAGCGAACGCCCCGAAAATCAAGTCAAGCTGAAAAGCGTTAAAAGTTTAAACAAACAACGTTGCAAGTAAAATCGCTCACGCGTTGCATTTTATGGCGACATGGAAAGAAATCCAGAGCAAACACAAGTACTTGTTGAGTACCCGATTCGAGTACCTATTACCAGTACTTGTAGCCGCTATCCATACCCCCAGTACCCCCCAGTATCTTTACCATTTACCCTGTACAAACAATCGAGTATTGATACTTATAGATATCGATTGCAAACAATAGTTCGTATCTACAGCTAACTTGATGTATCTTGCGGTTTGGGGTTTTTGGCCAAATTGTTGCAATTCCCATTGATTGGCAATTTCCAGCCATCGCCATTAGCTTAATCTTTGTACCCGCTTGTCCGCCCGATCTTCGTTGTCGTCGTCATCGTCATCGTCATGGCCCGCAGTTAATTGTGTACAATTATGCATTAATGAGTGCATCTGGCTAAGAGCACGAACTCAGGTTTTGAGAATTCTTGCATGAAATGTTGCATGCACTTCAAAACAGATGCAGATGAGAGAGAGAGAGAGAGATAGAGATGATAGATTTTATACATGATCGGAAACTATTCGAAAATCGATAAATTTTCTATTTGCACGCTACGATCGCATGCTGAGATTAATGATAATTCCAATAGTATAAATGATGATGATCTCAGCAAACCTAGGGTAAATATTTTACAAGAAATGTAAATTGAATTTCTGATACTTAGTTTAACTAACTAAACTCTATTTAGACTTCAATTATCGCAAAAACAGATCGATAATACATATTAAATTGTAATAACTTTGTATTTATTTTTTCGCTTCTGTAAAGAGTTCCAAAATGTATCTCCTTCATTGCAGAAGATTCATATTGACAGCTTTCTAATATATTCCAGCTCTTACATATTTTGACTCGAATATATTAAGCCTATTTGTATAGCAAAATGTTTGTTTGTATAAATCAAAAAAAAAAAAAAAAATCTATAAAAATTCAATTGATATATTCGTGCAGAATTGAATTCAATTGTTCAATTGTTTAACAATATATAAACAAAGCCTAATGAATGCTCCATTCTGTGGCAACTTAAATAGCATTGATTTGGAATTTATGAACCATACACACAAGCGACCTTCTAATTGCTACCCACTCAAAACTTGTATACCCGGTGGCATTACTTGATAGACAATTTGCACGTTGGCGACAGCGATTTGCATCTGAATATGCAAAAGCAAAAATAAATTGTTGTAAGCCGTAAAGTGCACACTATTCAATATGCCATTTTGTCAATTAATTAAATTTTTTTTTTGATTAATTTGCAATGCGGCACGAAACGATCATTAATTAAAATGAACAAATAATCGTTATGTACGAGTATGTGTGTGGGATTTATGAAACACTTGACTATCGACGCCGTTAACATAGATCAAAAAGAATCTTTTGCAGAGGGGAACAAGTGTGTTTCGTCTCTATTTTTATTAATAAATTATCGGAATGTATATAAAATAAAAATATTATTTTTTTTAGCTGTTTGTAAGCTGTCCAATTAAATAAAATTGGTTTGAATTAACAGAGACTACAAAAGATGTAAACATGCAATTTTGTATGCAGTTTTTTGTACTACAAAACGTAGATCATGTTTGTTTAACAAATCGTTAATAATTAATTGCACCCACATATAATAAAATACTTAGTTTAGTAGTATATTTAAGCATGTTTTTTTTTATGTTTTTAACGATTCTAAAATGCTTTTAACGTTCATAATAATAATAATCCTTCACTTGATGACCTTTACCTTTAATTAAGCCACTCTGTGGTCATGTACCTCAAGTGATCATTAAGTATTCCGTAACACGCCCCATAAGAAGAAGAAGAAATACCTAAAGCCCAATCCGCATCATTGACCTTTCCTAATATTTTGTTGTCTTACTGGCTTTGCCGCTTAGCTCAAGTTGAACCTGACTTTTCAAGCTTAAATCAACAAAGTTTTGTTATTTATTTTTATTTTTTTTTGTAGCCGAGTGTAATTACCATAACAAAAATATATAGATACGAGTACTCGACGCCTAATTTCCTGCCTCACTAACGGCAATAAGTGGCCTTCAAATTGCAAAACCGTTTTAAATGCAAGTTATGATCACAATTATATATATTTTCTTTTGTTTTTTTTTTCTTTTAGCCAAATTATTGACCAAAACTGCAAGATAGCAACTTAATATCAAGGTCTCGCATTATGTTATTGTACGGTCTCTATACAAATAATAATAATAATAATAATGCTAGTTGTAAATTACTGTAATTATTATAATTATTGATTTTAATAACAGCACTTTTTGACTATTTAGCTTATTGTTATTAACATTTGAGTTGATAATTAATGTCAGCTGCATAATTTTATTGAAATCTTTCAACAGGTTTCATTCAAATTGGTTTCTTTGTTTTTGGTATATAAAGAATTCAGTAGAAATTGATTGGCATTGTTTTAGATATAAGACAAAAATCTATAAATAATGTCTTTGACTAAGAGTTAGAATACTTAGAATGCTGAATTCCAAGAAAAGTATTTAATTGCAGGCATTTTATACATGATTTCAAAGATCAGGTATTTAATTACCTTTTACAAACAATTAACAATTAAAACGGATTATAAAGCATAGTATAAAATCTTTATCAACTGAAAAAATTACATTTTAAACTATGTTTTTTAGTTTCCTAAAATGAATATCTTTAAGTATGTCAATTAGTATATAGCTATCTTTATTTGATGTAGACTTTACTTTAAATATGTAGATACCACCTCATATCTAATGTGCAACAGTTTGCTGTCTTATGCTGGCCAAGATATAAGAGTAGTACCTCGACTACCTACAGATACACAGATACAAAGATACTTAGTTGAAAACGACTTTCAACTGCCAGCTTATCAGGTTAGTCAATTAATGTCAGCTTCGATTTCAATTTGAGCAGATAATACTTACGTCAGGCATTTTAGTTGAACGATAGTTTTGCCTAATGTGCCGCAATTACGTACATCGATTGGCATTTAATTAAAACAAATATTCACACAGACCCACGGACAGTTGGAACGCACTCTCATTGAGATTCGGACGGGGTTCAAGCTGTTGGTAAGACCATATACGATAAACGATAGACGACGACGACGACGACGATACACGATATACGATAGACGTTCAAGTCGACGGGTCTTATCTTAACGATAGCGTGGATTTGACAGGTTTAGGTTTTAATTTTTTTATATTTTTTTTTTTATTTATTTTTGTTTAGCTGTCTCGCGACGCTTGATGTTTATTTATACTGCATTGTTTTTGTTTTAATCTGCAAAGATTTGCATTTCTGTCTGCGCAAATGATTTATATGCTGCGTGTTTAAGTTGTTGTTGTTTCTTTGTCATCGTCGTCAAATGGATTTTCATTATAAGTAACCCCCCTGCATTTGCTTTTATTGAAACAGCAGCAGCTTATTTGCCTTTCAATCAATTTGCGAATCGAGCTGAGCAAAAAGGTTTACCATTTTTTTTTTTGCAGAATTTTCAAGTGCTACTTGAATCGAGACATCGACAAAATACTACGTAAATACGTAAATACGCCAATATAACCAGTTACAAATCTCTGAAGGTCTCTCTTGTCGGAAGTTTTGTTTCTAAGTAGGTAAAGCACAGTTCCGAAGTTAATTGAATTACAGCTGTAAAAAGTCTTGCCGAGAATATGAAATGAATCGAAATAATGTTAATTTACATTTTGTTAACCTAAAATTATGGTCTGCCTTTTTATTCAGTAGTTGAAGATTCTATATAATTAAATCAATTATTTTTATACACTTGCAAATATTGTTATACACCATTAAAATGTACAAAGAGCCCTCTGCGTCCTGATAGTGTATGTGTATTTTTTAAAATGGCGAAATCTGCAATTCTCTTTTTATTCTCTTTTTTTTTTAAATATTTTTCAAATTTACAATATCTATATTTTCGTTATGGTTTGTGGTATTACCCCAGAGGTAGCTCTGTTGTTCAATTGCAAAAAACATTTATCAAAGCAGCTTGCATATGATGTTTGCCTATAATTCCTAACTGGTTGACTGGCCTGACTGCCCCTTTGAGTTTTGAACAACTTGTTAGTTATATCAAAACATAAAAACAAGTCACAAACACAATACCAATAAATAAGTTTCAAACATTTATTTATCCTTCTCTTAAAAATGCCGCTCCTTTAATAACATTATTATTATGATGTATTTTCATGAGTTTTGACACAAAACAAGACAAACAAATTATTTTTAATTGCAACATGAGCCGCACACTTCCACAGGCCACAAGCCAGCGGGCACATGGAAAGTGTGAAAACTGGAAGAGCTCTGTAGAGATGTTGAATGTTGAACTGGTATAAATAATAGAAATGTTGCCGTCAGCCCGAAACCAAAGATACGCAGCGACGATTGGAGAAAACATAGTTCAGTCGCTGCTTCTGCTGCTGCTGTTGTCAAATGGCAAACATTTGCCAGAACATGGGGAGAAAACTGCAAAGATATGGTGTATGGGTGTGTGTGTGCACAACAAACACCACATGTGGTCCAAGAAGAAGAGAGCAAGTTGAGGCGAGGGTGAGACGCTGATCGCTGCTACTTAAGCCATGGCAATAGTCGGCATAAAGCCTGGTTTAACTTAAGTGTTTTAATGTTAACCAGTCAAGAGTGAAGATAGATGACTAATGTGTATTATGACTTGAACCGATTGGCATTAGGCATTAGACACAAGATACTAGGATGGAAAGTTGGAAAAAGTTAATCAAGAATTAGCCAATTGGGCTAACAAGAAATATTAAAATAAATAAAAACAAAAAAGGTAAAAGCTCTCTTCAACTAAGGAGAGTTAAAACAATATTGTTGGATTTATTTTATCACAAAATAAATGTTAATAAAAGTCTACTTGGTTTCTAAAACAGAATAGAAAAGAAAAAGCAGATTTTACAGGGTTAAAGGATATTTAGCTGAGTTAAGAAAAGCGAAATCAAATTACAGAAAAGCCCCAACTAAAGCAGCCAAACAGGCCAAACAACTTTAAGAAGGAAAAAAAAATGATATAGACATGTCGATAAGTTCAAGTTCTTTCTGCATATGGCAAATTTGTGTGTGAAGTGGAAGGCAGTTGAAAAGATTTATCAACAATGAGATTCGCTTTTGTTTCGACACACAGAGGCTGTTATTTTTTTTTTAAATTTTTTTCAAGAGTTAAGAAACGAAGACGCGCAAAAAAATAAAAAAAATAAGAAATATATTAAAGAATAGACTGCAAGTCCGCACGAGTTTGGGGTTGTTAGTTTGACCGTTGAGGATCCCATTCAGGTTTAACCTTGAGCCGACTTCTAATGAGTTATTTCCCAACAGTTAAACACAGAGACATGCAAAGCCAACAAGTGTCAACATTAATTTGAAGCAGTCTGCTGTTAATTTCCAATGCGAATGTCACATAAATTTCTCATATGCTCATATATATATACATATATATAAGCTCGATAACTTGTATCTGGTATCTGTATCTGTATCTGTATCTGCAAGCTGCGCATATTTGCCACACCCTACGCGAAATTCTTCGTTTATTTGGTTTGCCAACTTTTATAAACAAAAATTCTGTTGACGCCTCGGAGGCGCATAACAATGGATTTTTAGAAAAATCAAATATACGAAGTTTCAATACGCTTTAGAATTTTTGTTAATTGCTAATAAATATAAGTATAATTGTTTTAAGTTTAGGAAAACTAAACCAAAAAAAAGTTTTTGCTATAATATTTTTTGTTATGATTGATAAGCTTCATTACCAAATAGTCATACCCTTGGTTAGGGCATTAAAAACACCCGAGAGCTGTAGCTAAAAATTAAAATATTTTTTGTTTTCGCCTCGTTTCGGTTCTTTTCAATTTTGTGGTGTCATTTGTTGTGTCTTCTTGGAGTTCATGCGCAGCATGCAAAATTTTGTTGATTACTTTTGGCGAGTGCTGTGAATTTTATTAGTTCTTTTTTTTTTTTTTTTTGTGGGTGCCTCGGCCATAATGTTGCCAAAGAAGACATAATTATTTAATTTTTTTTAAGATGAATTTTTGACTTTTGAGCACTGTTAAATCTTGTGTAATTTTTTATCCACTGTGCAAATTTTCGATCGATATTTAAAGTAGTATATTTTTAGTATATCTTTTAGCCATGTACTAGAGGTGGAGAGCTATCGATGGCACTATCGACACTATCGATGGTTCAAAATTAACTATCGTCGAATATCGATGGTGCCCACTATCGATAGTTCTCCACCTCTACCATGTACAATCTTACTTCTTGCACTTGTCAATCGATTCGAATGGCTTGTAATAAAAAACCCTTTAACTTTTACACTCAAAACAATAAATAAATGTCATCATCTTGGATTTCTAATGTGAAATACTCATGTGCCTGCACCTGGCTGCATCTTTTATCATCTGACTGCATTAAGTTGGATTCAGTTTGCATTTCAATCCAATTTACGACTTTGCTGTGCGCTTAAGATTCCATTTATAGGTTCAATGCGACGGTTAAGCTTGAAATTAATGCGACATCAGCTTGCCGCATCAGCTTAAGCAGTTGTCCCTTTGCCTCAGTCTTTACTCCACTCTCCACTCTCTCCTTTCTTTCGTGCCTCTGTCCGTGCCTCTATGTTGCACATGTGCAAAGTTAGCTGCCTGCTTTTGGATTTTAAACTCTGCTTAATGATTTTTTATGAATTTATTGCCAGCGCAGCCGGCTCGCAATTTGCGCATGCGTTGCCCCCAATGAGGCTGAACGGGATGTGGAAGCTGCAGGAGGGTTGTGGGGGATGGAAGGGACTGTAAGGGGGGAGGGGCTGAGGCGTGTTGGGGGCAAGTGGTGACTGCCCACACCAGAAGGAAACCTTAAGCAACGATTGAAAGCAGGCGCGAAAAGTTTGTTGCGCATCAAGGCAAAAAGTTGAGTTTATGTTCGTCTGTGTTGTAGTTGTTGTTGTTGTTGTTGTTGTATTTTTGTGGCAGCCTTTTAAATTTTAAGTGCTTGAGCAGCGCTCTGGATGGGCATGCTGCATACATATGGCGCATGTTGCAACGCCTACTAAATCATCTGGCAGCATGCCTCAATGTGTGCCTTCAGATACATTTGTTTGCACAAAAAACAACAGCAAATAGAGACAACAACAAAAATATATATTGCCATACGCTGGGTTTCCTGCTTATGTATATATATTTATATACTATATATATAAATAGCATATAATCGTATATTTTGAATCTATGTACAAGTTTCAATTATTGAATGAATGGGCCGCTTTGTATAGTACAAACAACTCCAGTCAGAACTCAAGGCTGAGTCAACACATGGATTTTAATAGCCAAGAACTTGCTGACATAGATCCAAGCACTGTATTCAAGTTTTAAGTGCATATATGTTGTAAATTTATTAATTGAAAGTTGCAATTTTAATGGAGAAACGTATGTATTTTTTTAAAGAGTATTAAAATTTATTTAAAAAAATAATACTTTAACTTTGTGAGATATTACAAAAATTCTATGGCAGTTGGAGCTGTTATTACGAATATTTTATTATTTGTTTTAAAATATGTAATATGAAAATTTCAACAATTTGATCTTTATTCAAAATAATTCTCTGTCTTATTTAAAAGCATTTTCTTAATTTTTTTAATTAAAATTTTGTGCTTAATACACATATTTATCCACAAAAAAAATATATTTGCCATTACTTTATATTAGAGTTCAAAATTATTTGAATAAACAAAAAGAAAAATGTGGTTGAGTATTACAGGAATTATACAAATGTGCAAGAAATAACTGCTAGAAGTATGCAACAGTTTATTTTTGTCTATAAATTGGCGTGTTTGTAAAGCAATAAATATATATATAATATAGTTAAAGTATTCGCTTAGTTCACACACATA
Organism: Hirtodrosophila alboralis; assembly: GCA_035043045.1. Lineage (NCBI taxonomy): Eukaryota > Metazoa > Arthropoda > Insecta > Diptera > Drosophilidae > Hirtodrosophila > Hirtodrosophila alboralis. Next base: position 707,673 of record JAWNNH010000242.1, read on the forward strand.
TTTAACAAATATATATTTTATTGAATTTATTTTAAATGTTGCCTACACATCAGCTTTTCAAGAGCATAAGTATGACTTAAAGTATTTTTTTGCCCATCACTACTTTACCTTCTAAAGTGCATGTCTAGTTAATAATATTTATTTATTTTATACTTATACTTATACTTATACTTATACTTGAGCTTACCAAAATTCAACTGCATTTTATTTGGCTCTAAGACAAAAGTGAAAACAAAGGTCACAACAATGCCAGAAAAATAAATAAATGTTGAACGACATAGTACTAGAAGATACACCTGTAAAATGCTCAATTACACACAACATTGTTGAAGTGACTGAACAATTCAAACAATTTAAGTTAAATATGTACGTACATGGGAAGCTTACAACCTTGCGTTGTTATAATGCCTAGAAGAATTAAAACAATTAAAGTTTCTCCCCCTATACGCATAAAATGCAAATTCATTTACATATTAAAAGTCTAGCATATCAAATTGTGTGGTTTTTTTTTAACAAATGCTCGATATAAATTAAATAAACAAAATTTTGTTGACTAGAGATGGTAGCGTGAGCTCTAATTTATAGATAAAATAAAAAAAAAAAAATGTCAACAATATTAACTCTTTGTTAAATTAAAGTTTTACTTAAACATTATTTGAATAAATATGTGTATATTTAATTCATAATTTTATTGATTTTAAATTAAATTTTTAGAGTTAAATTTTATTTAAAACTTTTTACGTTAGATAATATTTTAATATTTCACTTTTTTTATATAAATATGCATAATTAAAGCATTTTCTCGTTATTTTGCATATTTATTTTATAATTTTATTAATTCTGATTTAAATTTTTAGAGTTGATTTTGATTTTAAACTTTTTACGTTAAATAATTTTTCAATATTTTTCTTTTATTTATATAAATATGCAGAATTAAATCATTTTCTTCTTTTACATATTCGAGTACTTTTCTTAACGAATCGTTTCTATTTTATTTAATCATTTCAAATAAAACAGGAATCGTTCTTTAGGATTATTTCCTAAAACAGAAAGTGTTTAATTCAAGTCTTCGGAATATTCTATTCGGAATAGAGAAACGCTAATATTCAGAATTTCAAAGCCTTATTATCTTAATTTCCTTTCGTAATATCGATATCTTTCTACGATAGTCTCGCTCATCTCTAACCACAAATGAAGGGCTCAACTTGTAAGGTGTTAAAATGTTGTTGTACGCAATTTGATTAACAAACCGAGGCTTCCAAATACGGTATGTGGGGGCTACCTACCGCTAGTCGAATGTAAATGACCATGGTCGTCCCTCCCTACCCCCTCTGCCACTATTTGGCATTAACCATAAATTGTGTTGAGAGCGCCAACTTGTCGCTCGTCTTTATCGAAGAGCTGTGATACGATTTGACAAGCGCGTCTTTGGCTTTGTAACTGAACTCAAGTGAAAATGATTGCAGTTGAAAAGCGAAGGCGAAACCAGATACGCCTTCAATCGATGGATCAGTTATAGCTGTAGGAGAATGAAGAGGATGAAGAGGCGGAGAAGAGCAGCCATGAAACCACTCGAACCACTTCTTTCCTCTGCTCTTCCCAACTCTGTTTCAGCCCGCTTGTCAAATGGCAACGAAGTGCAAAGGCGTCAGTTTGCATTCGATGAATTCCAATCACACGCATATCACTTGCCACTTAAAACAAATAAATAACTAACTATCCTTAAGTGTGCAGAGAGTGCTTGAGCATCAATATATGTATTTATGTATAATATATTAATAAGATTGACACTTTTGGCATAATTGGACTATATAAATTATTCAATTGAAATACTTAATAGACTTAGGCCTATATTTCTGCCAAAATTATATGTTGTCAATTAAATATCTGCTTCTATTAAAATAATTCAGTTTTAGCTTAAATTAGAAACTCTATAAAATTTAATATCTTCTGTTTTCAATTTTTAGAAAATTCTTTTGAAAACTGCTTAAAACAATGCAAGAACATCAATCAATAGAAATTTTCAATATGCTTTGAGCGCTTTTTAAGGCCATAAATCATAAATACCAAACTTGGCTTAGATCCAAACACCTTGCCATAAATCTCTTAGACTCATTAGGTGCAACTGCAAAATTGAACTCGACTTTGTAGATAGACAGGCGACGGTTAAGGCCACAGGTTCTGTGTTTTTTATATTTTTTTGGCGCGCTTTCTGTGCCCAGTTTGGCGGCCTCCCCTCCCCCCAAAAACATTGTGCGACCTTCAAATGGTCGAATCAACTTCACACACACACACACACAAACACATATGGGTAGAGATCACGCCACTTGAGGCAATGTTGCCAAGTTTCTTCTGGGATTGTGGGGCCTAGCCTGGCCTGACTTGACGGAAATGTTGCCGAACGGATGAGCACGCAAGAGGTTGATGTTTACGTTTACCTGAAGGCGAAGGCGAAGGCGACTCCAAGCTCCGATCGGTAACATGTTTTATGCATCCGTGGCAATGGCAACAAAAAAAAAAAACTTTATATATATATATATAAGTATATATACAAGTTTTGTACAATGTTGAAGAAAACAACAACAGCGAAATACTTTTAAAGGCAACGTGAAATGGCGAAGGTCGTTTAAAGGCAATGCACAGTTTATGTTTTTTTTTATACAAGTATATACGTTACTTTTGCAGTTTTTTTGTTTTGTTTTCTCTATCGATTAAAAGGGTATTAATATTTTTTGACCAAGTTGACCAGGTTATAGAAAGTTTATAAGAAATGGATTTTGAGTTTATAAAAATATTGTAAAGGAACATATGTGAAAGCCGTATACAAAGGTTGCTATTTATCAATAATTATCAGTAATTTTCACAGTCATATTATGTCCAAGTTGCCATTTCCATATTTGGCATAAAATTACATAGAACTTTTTCCGTAGGGTCACACTGCTTAGTGTTTACATTGATTTGAAATATTTATCGCGCCAAAACAAATAATTTGAATAGTTCGCGGCTCAATAAAAATTCTAAGTAGTTCGATCGGAGTTAAGGTTCGGAAGGTTTCGATTGTGGGAATCTCATTTTTGATATCCCTCCGGGGAATCTTAGCTTATGAAATATATTTATTATCATTTTTCTGGACAACTGGTTCGGTTCTAGATATGATTAAGAGCAGACAAATTTGAGAGTACGTCTCTCCCTATTTCATTTTTATTTTAGTTTTAATTCTATTAAGTACAATAACTATACAAATGCTTTGTTATATGTGCATGTTCTTAACAGAATCTCTGAAAGAGCTTACATTATTCGGCTAGCTTCTATATAAATTTTTCTTATTTTTTGTATTTTGCATATTAAAGTTTGCGGGAGATACTTATGTATCTACCTACAGTAGTAGGTCGCTGAGATTTATTTGCGAAACTGAACGATGTTGATAAGAGTCGCCTAATTGCTTCTGTAGCGGACGTCAACACAGTTTTCGATTTTCAAAATGTTGTTTTTTTTTCTTTTTCGCTTGGTTCCCATCATAAAGCTGTCGACTGGTTTCCTTTTTGGCAACACGCTCCGCTTATGTCAGTCAGTCAGTCAGTCAGTCAGTTAGTCTGACAGTCACGTTAGTCAGACGGACCATGATTTTCTTTTTACCATTTCGCATCGAATTTTGATTTCGTAGCGTTCAAGTTTCATTTGGGGAGTTGGTCAGCTGGCTGATTTCTTCTTACATACTTGGTATGTGGGTCAAGACGCGACGACACTTGGTCTCCACGTCTGGGGAGCCATGGATAATGTCTTGATGTATTACACATAAGTCCAGTGGGACCAGAGATATGGCATAAGGTGTTATTATCTGTTGTACGCAAAATGTACATATTTATTATTGCCACTGAAAAAAAAATATGAAATTATTGTGCCACATTACGAAGTAATTTTTAACAAAATGGGCAACTATGGGAAGCTTTATTAATGACTTCTGTTTCGATAATAAATAAGTATGGTATGAGGTTACCATTAAAAAGTAATCCTTGTCCTACAAATGCGATAAGTGAGGAATTTCTTATATAATTATTAAGAAAGTCGATGCAGCTGTAAGTAAAATTAACAAAACTTTAGAGAGTATTTTATATGCGAGATATGGCAGTACTTAACTTCCATTTATAGTCCTCTAAATGGAAAAATTACACACTTTAGTAATCCTATTCATAGCATGTCAATGTCTATTAAACTCTTTAACCAGCATTGATAGTAATTTTTAGTTTGAAAATCAAATCCGTTTCGACTTGCACACGCCTCAAATCAAATCTCTGGTCATAATTTTTGGTTTTGTTTTGCCGTTGCATAAGCACTTGATATGCAATGAATCAAGCGGGTTGCTGAGATGAAATAAAATTAAGAAAAAAAAAACTTTCTACAATTATATTGAAAAGTATTGAACTTTTCTTCTACTACTTCACGCGATTTACGCAACTTTCACGACTGACAACAACAAAAAACCACAAGGCACATACAACAACAACAACAATTTATGACTGCAACAGCCGCTTGCTGCATCGAAATGAAAAGCTCCAATGGCCTGGCCCACGCAATATGATGTTGGCAACAACAACAAGCGAAGAGTGAAAAACGAAACCCTTTAGGAAATTTGTATGAAATCTGGCGTCCGATGCATAAATCCGTTAAAAATCGCTGGCTGGCCAACAAAATGCGGCAAACTGCACCTCCAAAACAACACCAACGCAGACCCTGGGGTTACAATTTTTGGAGGCGCTGTTCAGGCACACGCTGCACATCGCTGTAAAAGCACAGTGGGTGTTATCTTAATATTAATGGGTTATTTTGTTTATCAAAAATTTAAGCTTGAATCGACTGAAAGCGTTGTTAAAAAATTAAATACCCTTCCAACTTTATTAGAAATAATTGAATATTTTAATTTTGTTATTAAATTCAAATCAATTTATTTATTCCATTTTATTTAATTCATCAACTGCAAATTAATTACAGAGCACTGTATTTATTTCATGATAACAGAGCTGTAACATAGCCATAACGAGTCCATGTGACTTAAACTTATCGATTTCTAATCGATAAGCGCCTTGGTTGCGATCGTAAACAAACAAAATAAAATAAATTAGTTAAAACTGAAAGTGCATTAACATTAAATGTAATCAAACGAATTAAGTTTTGGCGCCTAAGCAAGCCAATTTGACTGTGCCAAAATGTAACACGAGTAAGTCCCACTTGATTTGCAAAGATTTTGTAATGCAAACATTGCAATGCATTGGTTTGTTTTTTCTGCAAAGCCGCACTTTAAACCGAATGTGTTTATATTTATATTTGCATTTACATTTATTTGTTGTGTCTCTTTTTAATTCAATGACCCACTGTGCAATGAATGGATATATAAATCGAGGAGCGAGTCTATCGACATGGACCGGATCGCATCGTAGTGGCTGTATTAATGAGTTTAAACGCACGCCTAACATGAATAATGCCACTGGTGCGATGTCAAAACTTGTAGATTTCGAGAGTTTTGCGAGCTGGCCTAAGACAAAGATTAGGCCAACTATACATTTATACATAGATCGTGGCATGGGGGCGTCATTGGCGTTGGCAGCACATCGCATATCAAAATGACACCAATTCTGGTATCATAGCAATCGTTATAATAATGTGTGGGATCGTGTTTACATTACGACTATATGGGGGCGATTGTCAAGTGGCGCACGCTTTGCTTTTCAGCTCGGAAGAAGTCTCGAATGGCTCGTCTTCATTCTGACTGTAACAACTGTCTGGCCCTATGAATAATGTTTGCCAATAAATCAATTCACATAATTATACAATTTGTTTACATAATATAACTTATATATGGTAAATAATATTTATCAATATGTTTAACATTTCTATTTGGTTTTGTTTTTGCAGGTACAACTTCTTATTTTTTGACATATTCCAACACCTACAACACTAATGAATGACTCCATATAGACAGGTGAGTGGCAGTTTAAGTAATCATTGAAATTAGCTACCATTTAATAAGTTTTATGTCATTGAAAAATATGGAAAAATTTTTAATATTATACATAAGCATTTAAGATCTAAAGATATTTAATTATTATTACATACAATCTAAAATTTAAGTTTAAAATCAAGAGCTCACTAGTCAAAGAAAGATATTATTTTAATTTTGTGTATTTAATAAGCTTGCTCTTAGACTATAGCTTTGTTTAAATCAATAACTTACCATAGTTAGAATATATGCCAATCTATAGTATTTTTTCCTACTAAGCAATTAAAGATTTCTTTCGGAATTTATGTGCTTGATTTTAAACTGACAGTTGACAGTGACAGCGTTTGAAAACGCCAAATTGCCCCTGGCTGGCGCATAAAATCTCAGACAAACTCAATTTTTATACCAATTTTGTCTTGTATGCAAATTTTTGTGTGCTTTTTTAATTAACGTCGACACAATTTCGATGTTTTTTGTACACCCATTTGTGCACTTGTTTGGCTATACGAACTGAATTTCCTTATGATTTTTGTTGTTTACTCCTAAGCTTACAAAATCTAATATTGAATCACGATAAAGTGTCGTATAGCATACTTTATACATAATTTGCTTAATGTTTACTTATGCTAATCGTACCCATTAATCAGACTTGTTAACAACTTGCGAACACGAGGCAAGGGTTCGACAGACGAACAAACAATACAACAATCAACCAACAACTCCATACAATTGCCCTGAAAAAGCAAAAAAATATATTATTTTTCCTTATAACATACGTAAATGAAATTGATGGATTTTTAAATCAGAGAAAAATGCTTATAAGTGCTTACACAAATATCAGATGATTATGAACATGCCCAATTGGAAATTTAATGCTATATTTTGTTCAATATGAAATTTTGATCAAAATGAAAAATTGCACAGCTTTTTTTGGGATTTAAGATTATATTATTATTATTTTAAGTTTATAATTTAATTTGATAAATTATACTGCAACTTATGCGTTTTATGCATGTATTTTTTATTGCCTTTGATTTTTACTTTTCTTATCCAATGAATTTTGATATTTTTTTTTTACATAAGGTTAGAAATTGTGTAGGTTTGATTTTATGTTTAATTTTATATTTCCTCAACTATGTATATATAAAACATCAGTTAAGATAAGTTAACACACTTTACGAAGATTAATCCGCCAATTTGCTGCTTATAAATTGTCATATTTAATATGCCGCCTGAAGTTGAAGTAAATTTCCACATGGGCAAATTGAATGAACGAGCACGTGCCACAGCAATGGAATCGCAGCATCCGAAACAACGAATGGTAGGGCAAAGCAAAAAATAAGAAAGAAACAAAAAATAATAAACCATACAAACGAAAGTTAAAAAACAAAAACAAACACATAATGAAAATGCGGCACAAAGCTCGGGGAAATACAATGGACCACAAAAAAAAAAAAGTTGACGCACTTTTAGTTTTTGGAACGAGGCAAGCGGAACGCGTTTGTCGTTGCATTTACGAGAGTAAAGTTGGTATTAGGGAATATATATATCCAAAGCTGATGAAATGTGCATGATTTCTATAATTTACACGTCACGGTTACCTGTGAACTCCGCATGAGATTGAGTTCCATATTTTCCCCTCTACCATTCCATTTTAAATAGACGCAGATGGGGCGCGTGCGCAGCTCATGGCTCGTTGAGCAGACAATTTAGGGGAAAGGTGATGGTGTTGAAAGCGTAGACAAATATTACACATTTAATTATGACAAGTTGGGTCTTCTCTGGCCGTTGGCAGACGATGCCTTTTTCACCGCCAACTCACAAATTGAAATTACAACAAAATTCGGGCGAAATGCAGCTTAAAATTGTCGTGGGATGTTTGGATACGGATTATATATGTATGTATATATGTATTGTTATTGTTTTTTGACACAAATGCAATCTAAAATGTTTTCCATGATCATGTTGTCGCATTGAGTTGACGATTGTCTTTGAACTTGGCAGCATTATGAACATGAACAATGACTGGATGAGTGCGTTGTTCTCATCATTAAAGTGAAGATAAAATCATAAATTTAAACTACAAATTTCTGTTTAGCTAAAGAAATAATTTATTTACCAAAAACTTTAAATTTTTTTCTTTTTTTCTTAAGGCTCGAATAGCGCTCTGTGATCCTCTCTAATGTGTCGCTGCAAACGTAACAATTTGCGATGAAGCTTCAGATACGGATGCATACTGGCCGTAATATTGGCCATAAGAGCATCCCTCACCTGTTTGACAGTGCTCAGTTGATATATGTTACCAGTGGCAATCATGCATGTTTGTTCATCATCGCGATTCTGTAGCAGGAGCAAATGTTCCTCTATTTTATTCATGCGCTGTTTGAGCTCCTCCTTTTCGGCAATTAGATCTCCTTCACGTATCTTCTGCTGGAACAAATAGTCCATAACTTCTTCGGATACATTTGTGAATTGTTGCGTTAGCGACATTTTCTATAAACTTTGAAATTTTGAATGTTGACAGTCTGAGCTTAAAAGCTAAAGTGTAGAATTGATATGAAAAACAAAACGAGGCACACTAGATGAAGAATGTCCTAGTATCGGAGAATGTAGAAACTCTTAATTAAATGAATATTTAAGATATTTTTCAGATTGTGAATCTTACAATAAATTTAAAAGTTCACAGCACTACTTCCTGCCATAATTATAATAATACATATTTTTATTTAAAATATAAGTTTTCAATCACTTTAAGAAGGCCCATATCAAATTACAATCAGTGGCTGCCCTTTTGCATTATAATAAACAAAGTTTATTAATTTCCTGCGCATCATTTGTTTATTTATTAATTTTTTTTTGTTTTTTTATCAAGTTTATTCAACGATTGTTTAAACGACCTGACTCACACCTTAGAAATCAAGACGAGTCCAAACAATGCCAGTCAACAAAATATACTATGCTAATAATAATAATAAATTATCGACACCTCCGGTATCTATGAATTCTCGATAAACCCCGCCTCGAATCTACCTCTATTGATTCTGCTTGGGCAATGGATTCTACAAATACTTTGGACAATAGTTTGGAATTGTTTTAGATTCCAATGCCTTGGCTTATATTGATTTTTATTGTCTTTTTGTCTTGCAGTTGCTAATATAATTTTTTTTTGATTTATGTAAATTTACTTAATGGCCTTTTGTTGCTGACTTTTGTCATAGTTGCTAAATGTTTAAACATATTTTGTAAGCTGTGTTCTCTGAGTAAATTATTTAATGATAGTGTTTAAATTTAAAGGCGAGGGTTTTTCAGACAGTGTGTTATTTAATTTGACAAATTTGTTAAATGTCTAGGGTTTGTCTGTGTTCATAAAGTTGGCTAAGATATATTTTCTATATTTTAAAACTGAAAACAAAAGCTTATTTTTGTTAATTTATTTTTTATGTATTTATTTGTAAGTCTGACAATTTACTTTAATTTCATATCTGAAAAGTTTTTCTATTTTCGTAGCTCAAAAATTCTTAAGTGCTTGGTTAACTTTTGCAGCAAATTCAATGGAATTCCTCTTGATAAACAAGTCTTTTTATTTTATTTTTTTTTACAAAATAAGTTTATTATGTGAAGACCACACACAGTAAAGAGACAGCACACTATTGTTGGAGGGGTCACATTTATATGAGCATTTAATCCTTTACTTTTGGGAAATACAATGAGCCAATGAACCAAAACCAAAAAAAAAGGGTGCGTTGCATTCGTTGGACATTCAAGTTGATTTATAAGTCCGGCATTATATATACCTCATATTTCTATGGCTTTCACTGTCACACATAAATTGTATGAGCCGCAACACCCACAGGGAATCCGAAACAGTGAAAATTAACTTGAAATGAAGACATTAAACGAGTTGGCAACAGTTAATAAAAAATAAGAAAAAAATAAAATACAAAAGCACTAAAAACTTGGCAAGGAAGGCGCGCCAATTGAAATTTATGTAAATTTGATTTCTTAATGGAACTTCGTTAGCTTCTGGATTAGACCGTTAGAGAGACACACCCCGCACAAACTATTCCCAATTTGGCTCTGTCTCTATTCATAACTCAATTGGTTGTAATTGAAGTTGAATTTGTTTTTTTTTACCTGGCCACAATTTCTATTTACATTAATAACTTTATGAATTTCACTTTTTCTTAAAAGTAACAATCACAAAATCCTAAACTAACTCTATGTGTGTGTGGTCTTTGCAAAAGTGTATAGTACACTTTTATTTTTTAGGGCTTTTTTCCTGTACAAATGGTAAGAACTTGTTTAAACAGTTTTTACAACATGCTACAAAAATAAAAAACCATTAAGAAAAAGTGTTAAAATCTTTTAACTGGAGTAGACCCATTTGAAAAAAACTGCCTGACCGGTTTAACTTACATATATGAAGTGTAATTAAAATCAACTAGTTTTTATTTTTATTTTGTACATATAAAACAGTTTCTTGAATAGTTACGAGGTTACTTAGAAGTTTATGTTCAACTTTGATACAAATTAATTATAACAATATTATTAAAATGTATAGAAAAAGATTAAAATCAAAATGCAATTATCAGTGTGGTTTAAACTAAGAAAAATACATATTACAGAAATATTATATATTTTTATTGTTGTTAAAACAAGAATTCTAACATATATTGTTATCTTTAACCTGTTTTAAAAATTTTACATACAAATATAAATGCGTAGATACGAGTACATAAATACAATTCATATTAAATAGTATAATAAATTTGGGATTTTTTTCGAAAGACTGCATAGTTTTTTAAATTTTTTAATATATTCCATATCCGCTTCATTTTGATAAACAATTTAAAAAATAAATCTAGGAAACAAATAAATTGACTTTTAGGTTCTTCGGATCAGTTTTTATTGATAAATACAACATACTCGTATATGAATTATAATTATTACTAAATTTTTCCGAGTTTTTTAAAATATTATTATTTTTTTTTAACTTTAGTCTAGCTTAGCTATTTTTTTCTGTTAAAGTTAAGAGAGCGTAGCCAACACCTCTATATTTATTTTCAAGCTTGTAATAAGATTCAATTAGACCTTAATAAGTTTATACACGTCAACAACAGTTTAATCGTGAAGATGTTGTAGTTTGTTAATTTTCACACTTAAAAACGTCAGTTGTAATGGGATCTAATTTAAAAAGTGCCCATCATAAGTTAAAACTTTGATATGATATTTAGGCCTGTCAGTTTGGGGGCCATTAAGGCGACGCGTCATTTTGCAGTCTTATGAACACATTAAACACATTGTATGATCATTGCATATAGTATTTAATTTGACAACTGAAAAGCATAAAATGACACCAGAGTCGGAGCTAGGAGCCCAGGCACTCATTAATCTGTCTAAATAAAGAACGATTCAACCGATCTCAGTTGGCTCGTTTTATGCTTTTTGAGTTTCGAGAGCAAAAGTTGTAAATTGATTTAACTCCAAGTATGGCGGACAGCGCTCTAAATTATTTTTTTTATTTATTTATATATAAAAACGTTTTTTTTGAAAGATTTGTGCGAATTCGCTGCCAGTTTCCATTTGGATTCAAAAGTGTTTTTTTGGCATGCTGCGTGTTCGGAATATTTAATTTTTAACTGAGATCATTAGGGCCACAGCAGGTGGACTTGTAAAAGATCAATATTTTGATGTTGTTGCTATTTCATAAATTACAAATTCAAAGCGAAACATTTGCATAAAAGTCGATCACGGCCCATTTATATAGTATTTGTGTTAAAAGTAGAAGTTGTTAAAACTTATATTATTTATTTCGTTGGCACATTTAGAGACTTACGAGCATATAATTTGATAAATTAGCTTTACTATAATAAATCGTAATTTAAATAAAATTATGGTAACGCAATTAATATGTAAATCTTTTCCTGAACACCATGGGTGTGCTAACTAAAATAGATTATAATTAAGAAAATGCGGTATTCTATGAACTTGGGCTATGTTTTAGAGAAAGAATTTTTTGTATAAAGCTGAAATATGATTTCACTTACTAGAATGCAGTGAAAGTGATAAAATATTAGTTAAATTATATGACATATTCAGATTTATACAGAAAAATGCTAAAAGAGTTATTTCGGTTTATAATTATGTCTATTTTCTCCGAAAGTGAATTTTCAAGTGAAATTTTAAATTTAGGTATAAATTCAAATTCATTTGGCATTCAAAAATAAAGGAAAAATAAAATACCCATTTTACGATCACAATATTTATAATAAGATATAAATTATTACTTTTTAATGTCATATTACATTTTAGATCCGGGTTAAAACAACATTTTGAATGGTTTTAAGCTCAAAATAAAACCATTTAAAATTATATCTAGATAAAATTTAAACAAATTATGTGCACATTAGTTTTGATTATAATTTGTATATTTTTACATATATTAAAAACAAAAACTATATTTTCAAGCGTGGTTTAACCATTATGTTCACTCAGTTGAGAGTTTACGTATTAATATTTTCGACACTTGATTTGTTACGTTTTGAAAATATTTACACAATTTTCAAATGAAATATGTAATTCCAATTTAAATTAGTTTGCTAATCGCGCCACGCGTGTTGCTTGAATTTTGAATTCCGTTTAGATTTGAAATAATTTTTTGGGGGCGCTTATCGCTATAAATGACGCCATAAATTTTGTAGTTGTCGATTTGAGCTTGAACCTGAGCATAAGGCGGGTCACCGGCTCATATTTTATTTAATAATAAATTAAGTCAGCTGCCTTAATTTTCAATAATGTTTTTGAAAAAATAGAAACATGCGTGTCCAGCTAAGTAATATCTTGACAATTGTTACTGTGACTTTGCTTTAATGATTTCTTTTTGACATTTATTTTTACATTTTCTATAATATTTTATACATTTTTATGTGCGTGTTTTTTTTTATGAGTTTCGTTGTGGAAAATCGCTTAGCATATTTGTATTTTTAATTGTTTGAAAATTAACTATGCGACACCAAAGCATTTTAATTGTCACCAACGAGCTTTAAATTTATGATCTATGCCAAGAAACAGAAAGGCTATTATTAAATTATGCAACAAATATATGAGATATCTTTGAGTAACTATAGAGAAAGCATAAATAAATGAATCTTCGAAGACCTTCAATTTATATATCTTAAAGGGTATTTTTTATGTCAGCACTGTTTTATTCTTATTTATTTTTCTTTATTTTTATGTTTTTGTATTGTCCCCAATCGATGTGCACCCAGGCAAGTGGGCAACACTCTCATTGTCATATTTCATCTTGTATTTCCTTCATTGGCTTCAATTCTATTTTAAGGTCTTTTTAATTTGCATCCACAATCGGCAAACATCGTTGATTGAGGAGGCAACAACATATATATATAGAGAGGGCACTGAAAATCTGCACTATTCGAACTCGGATCGTTTCAATAATTAATAATTTATTGACTGTTCATAAAATTTTAGTGCTCTTGTATCTACACTTAGCATACGTTTGGAAAGTTTAAGATTATGATTATGGATGATATAAAACGGACTTCCTGTTGTGAATTTAATGGTTTAAATGGTACAACAAAGATATTCATTTAGAATGTAGTTTATATGGTTAAAATTTAAGAGATTCTACTGCTGAAAAGTGTGACCTATAAATGGGGTATCAAATTTTGATTGCAATATTGGAAAGGCTCAAAATCTTTCTTAATAAGCTAGAGAAATTTTAACATTTGATATAAAATTACTGCGTTATATAAAAGCTTAAACACCTGGATAAATTTAATATATTATCTTATATAAGAACTCAATGTTTATATGCAATAAACTATAAGTTGAAAGAACAACATTGTTCCCAAAAACTATAAACAGATATTCTTCATTTTGTGAGTTTTATCAAATAATATGAACGTTTATTTCTGTTATCTATTAAACTAAGGGTAATAATTCATTTTGAGCTCACATCTCAAACCACTCAGTAAAAGTCAAATGCAAATATTGACAAGCGACACAACTGAGCAATCACTTTACCCCTAACTGAAAGAAACCCTTTATGCACATTTATAACTAAATTGACAGGTGAAAACCATAAAATGTCCGGAAGGGGCAGGATTTGTATTGCTCCCTGCTCGAGTGATAAGGGCACACAAATTTATGGACACTTCCGTGCCTCACAAATGACTCACATGGCCATCAACCGCAGAGACGGTAGTCAAAGATACTGAAACAAAGGAAATGTCGATTTACCTGAGGGTCGCCATTGGGTATTAGCATTACAATTGCCGTGCCAGAAGTTAAGCTGTAAATTACCAAAGACCGAGAATGCAACAAGGCGTCGTCTGTTGGTGCTACCACAATTAGCATATTTAGCCACCGTCTTAGGGCCGTACCGAAGAAAAACTTCGACTACAAATCTCAGACAATGGTTTAGGTAGTCGTATATTGTCATAGATACACGTTTTTTCGATCGACAGCCCACGCTATGGCTTGTATCATCTACTGAGTCTACTGTGCATGTTGTGGCATAAACAAACATCGGAACCGAACTGTCCTCAGAGTCCGATCCTCAGAGATTGTATTCGCTGCATCGGCACATTTCAGTTTTACTTTTTGTTTGGGCTCAGTTCAACACCAGCTGTGTTTTCACGCGACTCTCAAAGTCAAGGTTGACAAAGATCTGTGTTTGCAAATGGAAACAGGACTGATGAACTGAATGATCTTAAAACTGGCGTGGGCGAGACGGATCTTATTACAGAGATCATAAAGTAAACATAAGTATGCTAGCCAACAGATATTATGTATAGGAAGTGTACTTACTACCAATAAGTGAATTCAGGTCTAGTTAATATATTTTGATAATGTAATCGTCTGATAGTAATATCTTTACACTTTATTTATTTGGCTAGAACGTTAATCAAACATTTTATTTAAACGCAGCGAAACGTGATATGTAAGAGAGTCAGTTCCATAAACGTGATTGGCATTAAGTTGTCCAAAATATATATCTTTTTGATTTCAAAGAGAAAAAAGCGAAAATCGTGACTACATGACCTGACACGCGTCCATCTTTAGCTCTACATACAAATAATTAGATAAGAATAAAGTGAATTTATTTCTTTCTTTTAAGGAAGTACACTTCCGAAAATAATGTTAATTTCTTTAGGTATGATATGAGCTCAATGTAAGGCAGTATATACTGCATTATTAGTTCGTTCTTAAATTTTGTGTTTGTAGGAGTTTTCTTTCTATATTTTTGGTATTTCGATAGTTGTTTTTGAAAAATTGATATTACTTATTTGGAACTCTGCTTGCATAAGAGCAAATCAAAATCTGGCCCAACAAGTTCATTTGTTGAACATTAAATTTACAACTAATTGTTATCTAAGTATAATCTGACATATCATTAAACGAATAGACTTTTATAGTTGTATATAAGCCTGCTAGCAGTATACGATAAGATCAGTCAGCCAGACGTCTGAATTCGAGTATATCACGTGCCCTTTGGCTCCACGACACTAATGTCAATTTGTTGGGCTACCAAATTAAAACGCAGACTCAGCACTAAGTTTTGTCCTTGTTCTGGGCACGGCTCTCTATATAGACCCTCGTGCGACGACGCGTCGTCTGTCTGTCAATCTGTTGCCAGTGGCTGGGCGACGATCCCAAAGATTCTACCCGTAGTTGGTGTAGTAAGTAGTTGCTTGTTGTTGTCCCATGATATATGAGCGCCCTGCCCTGCTGCCGTTGCTGTTGCTGCTGCTGCCACTGCAACCGCGCCCAACAAAACTGACGTTAAGTCCCGCAGGCCCAAACCCAAGTTGTTGATGCTTGGATAGTTGTTGTTGTTGTTTTTGCTGCAGAGCTCTCTGCGCAGGCCGCAGCCGGTTCTCAAAACAAACATCTTCGTGGGCCGCACTTCGCGTCGGCGTTTTGGCCCATTTGCTTCGTTCACTCGTTCGTTGACTCGCTCGTTTATACGTTCGATTAGTTCGTTCATTCGTTCGTTCGATTGCTCGTTCGCTCATTGCTGGTTTTGTTGTTTCCACGCTCTTCGCTTGTGGTGTCTTCTGTTTCTGTTGCTGCTTTGGATCTCAGTTTGTTTTGACTCGCTGCGCGGTTAACTTCACCTTCTTGAGCCATGCGCGTTTCGCGTGAAGAAAAATAAGTCTCGTCTCATACCGTATCTCCGGCTCAAGCGTCGTTTTTACTGAATTATAATTTAGTACTTACAAAACCCAACTATAAATGAAGGAAATTTATGTTTTTCATCTGTGTGCTATTAAAACATGCGTGTTTGAATCCAAATATTATTGAAGTGAACGGTTTAATTGAATTGTGAATAGTGTTTTTTGTGTTGAAAAATTGCGATAATAAATATAATAAATCACATCAAATGGTATCAAGCATATAAAAACAAATACACAACGCTTTTGCAATCTAAATGCTTATTACTTAAGCTTTAATGGAATAACATAATCTATTTACACGCAACGTGACAATATATAAAGTAAGTTTATTTGAACTTCTCTTAACTGATCAGATTTAATCAGTTTTACGTAGATGTATTATAGGGTAAAGTTTAAGCTAAAAAGTTACGCTTTCACTTATATATCCCACATTTGTTATATAATGTTAATCAATATATTAATGAGATTTTTTGTGCAATATTTAAAGATTATTGGTATTGTGTGGTATTTAAATAAAATATAGACAAACTTGTTTTTAAGTGCTTCAATTTATGATGAGTCTAAACTTGTCAGTTGATGCTACAGATTAAATATGAATGCTGTTAGATCAGGCTATTCAAATAGATTTATAAAATATGCTAATTGATTAGCTGCAAATTCTTATTATTTTTTATTATTTTTTCTAATTGCAGCATGTTAATTTTAAAATATGACAAAATGCAGCACCAGCTGTGTCTTCTTCTACTACTATTCTTAACCCTACACTGCCCCCGAAGCACAGAGGCCCTGATGGGCACATATCAGGCGCAGTCAAACTTTGAGTTATTGGAAACTGATTCGCGTTACATATCATATCAAGGTGAGTTGTGGATTATCAAAATTATTACATAGTTGTACTACATACAGTGTAATATAAAATATTAACAAAAGTATGTCAATTGCAAGGCAATCAATCAATCCGAAAGCACTCGACGAATGCTGAGCATGTAAAAAATTGGGTTGATGTCTTGTCAGTTCTAAGTAGTTATTATGCAAGTAGAGGGCGAACAGGTTGTACTTAAGTCCGTCCGCCCATGCCCAGTGTTAACCGTTGTCAGAGAAAGAGAGAGAGAGAGGGAGAGATGTCAATTCTCCAGAATCTTAACACCCCTATACTACATACTTTATCTTGTGGCTTTTAATCAGAAAACGGTTCGTGTTTATTGTTTAAATATTTATTTTATTATTTCTTTTTTGCTTTTTGCATGGAATGCATCTTGAAGTACGCCTCGAAGCGCAAACTCAGCAAAAATGTTTTGTTGACGGTGATTTTTTTTAATTTTATAGGCATTTATTTTTCTTCTGTTTATTTTTTATGGCGTGGAGGCTTTTAACTTATTTTTTATTGTTTTTCTGTTATGCAATTAAAAAAATGTAAGAGAAACACTCTGACACTTGACCCTGTCTTGGATTCGAAAGCTCACCTTAGGTCGTAACTCTTAAACAATTACCATCTTATTACAATCACACGATTTTCTTAATTAATTTCTTTTATTTTTAATTTTTGCAGATTTAATGTCAACAGCAAAACGATTCTACGATCCCGAAACGACTTGGTATTCAGAATTGCTATACGATGTGGCTAGAAAGCAAGTTATTGTCGGTGCTAGGTAAGTGTCTTAGAGGTTTATAGATCCTATTTATATTGTGTGAAAATTGACTCACTTTAAGTGAACATAGTCATTATGACTGTTCGCCAAAATAAGTACCCCGATAACAACTTAAACGGAAATAATTAAAAATTTACGGGCTGGCAAATTGAATTTGTAAAAATTAAATAATGGCCTAGAAAAAAAAAGCAACCCCCAACTGATTACGCTGCTTTTTGGCCATGTTATCTCAAAATCTCTTATTAAAATCGAAAGTGCACGCAACAGGTTTATCAAATCTTAAACTTATCAGTCACTTTATCTCAAGAAATAATAATAATAACTACAAAGTGGGTTCCACATACAAAAGCAAACAGAAACGAACAAGGCAACAAGTGGCTGCCCAGGCAGATACTACATACTTATAGATAGATATATATATAGGTATATATACAAAACATATGTATGTAATATTGTCTGGTTTATTTGTTAAGCAATTTAGTGGTACCTTATGTACCTTATTCTTATGTGCTTAACATGTACCCAAAGTTTGCTTTTCATTTGCTTGGGAACTGCAGTTCTTCGCTATAAGATAAGAAAGGAACAACAGATCTTAACCCCTTGCCACACCATGTGCTCGCTAAGGTACAGATACGAATTGCCTCGTTTATCAAAATGTCGTCGCTGGTTATTTTTTTTTTTTTGCTCTCGCTTCTCCCCTGTCGTCAATCATTCGTCACACGTTTATTTTGTGTTTTCCTTCTTTTTCTTCTTTTTTTAAGGTTTTTTCATTTTCTGTTTTGATTTGTAGTATTTATTTCTTACTATTTTCACACATTATGTGCGTATGTGTGTGTTGAATTATGGTACACATGTGGCAGTTAATGATGATAACGAAGGGCAGTTGC
The DNA here is from genome assembly GCA_035043045.1 of Hirtodrosophila alboralis. Taxonomy (NCBI): domain Eukaryota; kingdom Metazoa; phylum Arthropoda; class Insecta; order Diptera; family Drosophilidae; genus Hirtodrosophila; species Hirtodrosophila alboralis. Next base: position 726,403 of record JAWNNH010000242.1, read on the forward strand.
TCTACTTTATAAGTAGTATAGTAGTATAGTAGTATAGTAGGTAGGCGTATAGATAACTAGTCGGATAGTTAGATAGCTGTGCGTGGGTATATTAAATGTAGTTTATTTTATAAGGTGTAGGCTTTTTAGATAGTAAAAATAAGCATAGTGACTAGACTGGGCATTCAAAAGGCCTAATGCTGGTCAGAGTTCTTTCGGAAAATGGACTTATGATATCGCATATTTTTATAAAAATAACTGCATTCCACAAAAGTAGCATAATCTTGTAATAATCACTGAAAGTGGAACATACTTATTTCTTATATACCTTTGTAGTATTTAAATGTATTCTTCCTTTGCCTTTCTTCAGTAAAAATCTATTTTACTTCAAAGGCAGCCTAATCTTTAAATAATTACTAAAATATATATTTAATTTCTCTATAATTAAACCTTGTTTTGTTCTTTGAATAACCGCAACTGTTGACCTTCCTCAAGCCACAGTAACGCTATATATTTGAGTTAAATGTACATACATATGTAGTACCACCATGTGAACTCTCTAATCACAAACCGCAATTTAATTGTAGCAATATTATTTCGACTTTAAGTTGTGGAATAATTTTTGTTTTTTTTTTTTTTATTTTATGATTTTGTGGTCGGCTCATAAAAGTCGGGTAAACGTAATTGTAGAGCTGTTGGCATGGACGGGCAAGGGACAAAGTCTATGTATATGTATGTATGTAGTAATGCTCCTTGTCTGGCATAACACACACACACACACACACATTCACACACACTTGACACGACTGTACAGGCTCGGATTACCGAGAGGCTTTCATATTGCGCCAAGTCGGGGGACGAGCTCAAGTATTCCAACGTCTCCCATGACGACGAGTGACGAGGCGACTTGCATTTGCAGATCGTGTAATTTCTGTCATGTACAGTGAACAGTGCACAGTGAACAGTGAGTGCATTGGGGTCTTGTGGCCCGAAATTTGATATAGACTCCATTAAAATAATATAGCATTTTGTTTTCGCTTTCGTTGTTCAGTTTTTTCCTTTCCTTGCATTTTGTTTAACAACCAGCAACCTTTTTTTTTTATATAAAGGTTTTTTTTTTTTTTTGGTTATAAGTATTTTTGTAGGGGTCTTCAAAGCTGTTTGTGGCTTGTCGCAAATGGACCATGCAAATGAACCGCTGGGAAGCATTTGAAATGTTTATACATTTGACTGAACAATATAAACGTTATGTAAACAAGGAAACCATATGGATACTTTTTTTTTGAATAATGTTTCAATAGGAAGTAGTCGGAAAAGCAAAACAATAGAGTTTGGGAAAAAGCTATATAAAATTTAATTTTGGGCGAATTTAGAGTTTTAGAATTCGAAAGTAATATATAGAAAGGTTCAAGCTTATTATACTGATAAGAGAATCAATTGAATTACTTGATATTTTTTTCAATCAAGTAAATGAGTTATCTACATCCGGGTGGAGAATACTTAGAGAGATGTGTTTAAAATTCTATATAAAACTTATAGATTGAGCTTAGAAGTGATTAGATCAAAATAGATGGATTATTCAACATAATATTCTAACATCTAGGATCTATGATATAATAAATAAAATGAATATTAAGTAAAAGAGGATCAGGAACAGGAAAATCATTGCAATCTATTGTCTCTATTATCCCAAGAATTAAATACATAAAGGCTTAAAATCTTGCTAGATCTTGCTCTAACTCAGCTATACCTAAACTAAAATCAAATGTAATTATATTAAACAAGTGCAACTGCCAACTACAATATTATATTTACCCAAAGTCACATTTAAGTCTCTCAAGGAAGCACATTTAACTACAAAATCTATTAGCCATACTGACACTATTTGGCCATATTTAAACTATGACACAAACTTCATTTGACAGACGCTAAGAGGTTGGCAGTCAGCTTAGTCGGCTACTGGAACACAGCAGCGAAATTGAAATCAAAATTAATCAAGGCAAATGCATGTAAACCAAAAAAATAAAAAAAGAATTAACGCTTTGCCGCAAACGGGGGGCGTTTTGCATATTTCTATGGAAAAAAAAATAAAGCTAAAAATTATTGTGGAGCAGTTTTTGAGATTGAGTGCAAGGAATGCGCTCGGCGTAGGCAGTGCAATGCTGAAATTCACAGCAATTCGCTGCAGTTTATTGCAGTTTGTTTTTTTTTCCTTTACTTACAAGAGCTTAACGGGCCAATGGGGCAGCTTTTTAATTACAACTAACCCGCCAGCCCGTCGATCGCCTCGAGCTGTCGCCAAACAGGCGCTAGACAAACGCCCACGCTCCTCGTCGTCCACTTGATCAGCACTCGCAATTGCCACAGCTGTGGACAGACGGCGCCACAGTCAAAGCGATAGCTTTAATAGCACCACACGACTACGTCTCTGTCTCTGTCCCAGTCTCTGTCTCCAATCCCAACTTCAACTCCTGCTTCAACTCCATTTGGTGCGCTTACAAAGAGGTCTTTTTGTTATCTTGTCGCGCTTGTCGCTCAAAACTTAGCCACGGCGCAAGGTGTGCGAATATTGTGAATGCAAATGTGCAAAGCAAAGCATAATGAAATATCCGCAGATATAACATACAGATACAGATACGGATACAGTTACAGTTACAGCTAAATGCAGACAGATACAGATACAAGCGCGTAACACACTTGTTGAACAAGGCAGCCACGCGCCAGCCTGGCAAATGGGTCAAAAGTCTTGGTCCATTAAATGAAATACACTAGCCAAAAAAAGGGTATAAATAATCAATTATATAATATGTAACAAGACAAGTATTATGCTATATAGAGGTACATTCTGATTTAAAATAATTTAGTTGAATATATTTGTTTTTTGATCATTTGTCTACATATGCTTAAATGTTTTTTAAATAAAGTTAATTCACTACAATTGAGACAATTTCTAAGTATTTAGATTGAATTATCATATAATGCAGCTGTTAATTTATTTTCTTATTTTATAATAATTCAAAAAAGAAACTGGTTTAATTTGAAACTTCTTTTTTAAAGTCAAAAGTCTAGAATAAAGCTAGCAATATATCTTGAGTTTCATTTGAGTTTCGCTCAAGTAAAAATCACACACACAGTATGAGTTAAATCTGGGCCATATTTAGTTTCAAAATTATCTAAAAAAATATATATATTTTTTAAAAAAATATTCGCAAAAGTTTTCATCATTTTACTCGTATTTGCACGCACGCGCCCCAGAGAGATAGGAATAGCGTAAAAATTGGAATGACAAATACAAAAATTAAACAACTAACAAAACACTAAGCAAATATTTGCTAAAAGCAAAATTCAAGATAAATTATAAAAAAAAAAAATAAAAATACATAAGTAAAAGCAAAAGCAACAACAATGTGTATCGACTTTTCACACCTCAAATGGAATTCATCAGCGTCAGGTGAAATAAAAGATAAAAAATGTATAGAGTGGGGTGCTTGGGGGTAGGGGCAGACACTTTAAATAGGCAATGCTAATTTGCAAGGCCGTTGCTTATCGCTCTACCAAAGAAATGGAACACTGAACCCAACTACAAACCAGGCAAAATATGTGAGAAAATTAACGCTAATTTTAGACGTTGCTTTGTAGAGTTTGAGATACTTGCCATATTTTTAGTTAGTAAGTTCGCAAATTTAACTTTAACTTTACATTTAAACATGTTCCCCCTCTTGGGTATAAAAATCAATAACATATGAAACCAACTTTTTAAATCAATATTTAATTTAATTTTCAACGCTTTCGGTTTGTTAAGTAAATAGTAAACAAAAATTTAATCACGCCATAAAAGCGGCACTTGGCCAGGTAAAAAAACAACAGCAACAATAACATTAACAACTGTACACAATCAGCAATAATTAAATTTTTTTATTTTTTTGTGGCCGTTAAGTCTGGCCACAATTTCTACGCCCTTTTTCTTCGATATTTTTTTTTTACATTACTTGTGCCATTTTTGCAACGCGACATTTGTCACGTCATTTTCACATGTCAGTTTCCGCTGTGTACCTAACCCAACTTTTGCTCTACACTCCTTCAACTTGAAGCGAGCTTATCAGCTGTCAAAAGAGCTTAGGTGCTCTTAACTTTTGCGCAATTCCAAAGATCGAATAAGTGACGTTTGAAAGTTAATGGCGGGGCTTGTCAATACTTATATTCATATAAGTATATCTATATGATTATTGATGTACTTTATTATTGATATAGGTTATGATAACCTTGGTCAACAAGCTCAGAAAAATAATTATTTTACAAGGACCGATATTATGACCATTTGTTGTATATAGTCTGTTATATACGCTTTTCTAAGAGCGCTGATAATTTTTAATTGCGAATTTATAAAGAAAGTTTTTGATTTAAATTCAATATTATTCTCTCTCATTTAAAAGCATTTTGGTAATATTTTATTCAATTTTATAGCCTTTTTGCTTGTGCTTAATGTGTATCAAATTTAATTGTATTTAATTAATATTAAATCCCATAATTAATTGAATTATTCACTTACAAAAAATTCACAAAAAAATATTTTTTTGTAGAGAAACCTTTATGCCTTATATAGTGACTGTCAAAAACTATTGAGAATTACAGAAATTTTCCCAAGTGTGTATAAAACAGCGCCAATAAGTATGCAACAGCTTTCTGTTGCCATCTTTATAATAAGAAATATACCTTTAATTATTAACAATATTAATGAAAATGCGTTAAAATATTATTTATATTATACATGTTCGTTGAACCATTCGTAATTACACATAATATATTTATCTAAATTTATTATAAATGTCAAATGCTAAGCTCAAGGCGTCTATTAAACATTATTAAGATAAATTTAATGCTTCTCTGCATAAAAAACAGTAATTAAATATTGTTTAAAAGTTGTTAAATTCGTTATGTTACGGCATAAATCATTTATAGCAATTTTTACTTCATTTTGCATTAGCATACTTACTTATTTGGCAAGATAAAAATTTAATACCCTAATTTCAATAATGACAAAACTAAAAACCTTCTTTTGCATCTGCCAACGCATAGTAATTGTTAACGGCACACACACACACACACCTTTTGTGGCACACACTAAACACACACACAACCAACTTGTTGACAGCTGCTTTTTGGGGAAGGGCGTCTGTCGATGTCAGTTTTATAAGTATATATATTTTGTTTTTTTTTTTTTTTGCAAATGTTGGCCTGTTTTATTACCTCATCATTGGCACGTACCGCAGAAGTCGCACAACACGCAGCGGCGGTTAAATGGCCAGCGCTTACCTCAGAGGGGAGCTCAAGTTACCACCTGAGCCACGCTCCCCAGGTTTTTTGTGGCAGCGTCAGACCAAGAGAGCCAGAGCCACGCGCCACGCGTGGCAGCTGCGGCATTTGACTGATTGATATTGGGCGAACGATCCGGTCTATAGTCCCACATTGGCCAAGACTGCAGACAATTTTTCTAAGCCGCTAAACTGCCTCAAATGTTTCTTTAGTAAGATGTCTGAAAATGTCTAAAGCTTCGGCTTGGTTGTATCTGTATCTATAAGTTGGTGTTCGCTGGCGTCGTCGCTTTATGGCGACGTCTGGTCGGCGGCATTCCTTCAAGCGAATTCTACTGGCAAATGCTGTCCAGCTCGAGATGTAACTATTTATCTAAAGCTTGGCGCATTCGTATGCACTTGATCTATTGATCTTCGTATTTGTTACGCCAAAATGCGTGTAAGCACAGTGGTTGCAAACTGATTGGCACTGTGGTGCAAGTGGCTAGACTTCTTAAGAGAGAGAGAGAGAGAAGCTAGAAAAATCAAAAATAACTACAATATATATTCAAGGATAACTAATAAATAAGCTAGCAAATACTTTATTAATTTAATTCTTAGAATCCATTAGAAAAAATTAGAGAAATTAAAAAGACAGTCTCTATATTAATTAAATATTAAGAAATTAGAGCTGCTTTTATATATCAATGATCTTTTAAGTGTGTTGCTTATATCGATAGCTTTTAATATTTATTTATATTTAAAGTATACAAATATTAATGTAGATATTGCAAATTTATTCAAAATAAAGTTATTTGTATAAATATTCATATTAATTACATTTTAAAGCTGTGATTTACGCAGCTCAGAGAAAATATTAAAAAATACAATCAACAATCAATGTTAAGTATCGATAGCTCATCGATTGACGGTTATCGATAGACTTACAGCACTAATGCGATTATAAACTTTGTGCATCGTTTGCTTGGATTATCTTCAATTTGTTGGTGCCATTAAGTTTAAGCTCTTAATCCCAATGATATTGGCTTTAAAGTGTCACTCAAATATTTATATTAAAGTCTAGACATTAAATTCAGTTGGAAATCTGTTTTTATTACCCTTGTTGCTGCAAATGCTAAGTTTGCTAATCTTAATTGAACTTCTTCAAACAGTTGCCTAATGTGCTAATATGTGGTACTACAGCAATCATTTTAATACGTTCATCTTGTTTAAGAGTGCCCACATGTTTGGGACGCCTACAAGTGGCGAGTCTTGGGAAAATGTCAGCGAGTGGCAACCACTGTGCCTGGGCAGATATCGTGGTTACCTGGTTACCTGTTTGCCTTGCAGTTCAATGCACCAGCGACGACAACTAGCAACCAGTTGGAAATTATGACAACTGGCAATGGGTTGCTGGTTGCAGTATGCTGGGAACGGGTTGGGGGCTGGGCTCGGGCTCGGACTCGGGCTTTTGCCTTATTTGTAAGCAGTTGTGGGCCGAATATATTCAACCGTGTTACCATTCCCCCATTTGCAACAAACTCTACATATTTGCAACATTTTATCGACTCTTTACAGAGACACCTTGTACCGCATGTCTTTCGATTTGGAGCCACTGGAGCGGGCCAGCTGGGAGGCAACGCCGGCGAAGATTTTCTTGTGCCAACAGAAAGGCCAGTCGGAGCGATGGTGTCGCAACTATGTGCGCGTGCTCCATAGCTACGGTGAGAACCAACTGTACGCGTGTGGGACGAACGCCTTCCAGCCAAGCTGCTCGTGGCGCCAGGTGAGTGGTCGTCGTCTCGACGGCTCTGACAGCCCAACAACTGAGTATAACGTTTCTTGTTTTTCTTTCTCTATTCCTGCAGATGGAAAATCTCAACGTCACCGCATTGGATGATGGCGTGGTCAAGTGCCCATTTCATCCCCAGGCGAATAGTACCAGCCTCTTGCAGTCCAATGGGAATATGTTTGTGGGCACCGCCACAGACTTTTCCGGCAGCGATGTGGCCATCATTCGTTCGCCAGTGCAATCCAATGGGGTTAGTACATACGGAGTTTTGTATTCCCTTTGTTTCCTGAAACAACTTATCTGAGTTGATTAAGCACCTTCAGCATCTTAACTTGAGATCTCTATTAATCTTTTTTACTATGCTAATTTTCTTCAGGTGGAACGCAAGCGATTCCTGCGCACCAAGCAATATAACAACAATTGGCTAAATGGAGCTCAGTTTGTGGGCAGCTTTGAGGCTGGAAACTTTGTCTATTTTCTGCTGCGCGAATCTGCAGCAGAGCACATGAGCTGTGGCAAGGTATAACACCATTAAATATATATCTTTTCTATATATTTAATCTTAATCTTTGCATTTAAATTCAAACAGGCGATCTACTCTCGCATTGCACGTGTCTGCAAGAACGACGCTGGCGGAGATCAGGTGCTGCGTGACAATTGGACCTCATTTCTTAAGGCGCGTCTGAATTGCTCATTGCCAGGAGATTATCCCTATTACTTCGATGAGATTCAGGGCATGACATATGCAGAATCAGAGCATGTGCTCTATGCCACCTTCAGCACATCGGGGTAAGTGCTGAAAGTCAACTGCATTGAGCCCAACTAATTTCATTTTATATTATCCGTAGAACTAGCATATTTGGTTCGGCTGTGTGTGCCTACAATCTGAGCTCCATTAATGCAGCTTTCGAGGGTGCCTTCAAGCATCAGGAGCACGCGGATGCTGCCTGGAAAACAGTGAACACTCCGCAACGTAGTCAGTTTCAGTGTGCCAGTGGTGCAACAGCTTTTGGCCATTTGCTGGAGAGTTCGCGTTATCAGCTGATGGATCAGGCCATTCAACCGATTGGTGCACAGCCGCTCTATCATTCGAAATTGGAACGCTTCAAACACATTGCTCTGGACGTAGTGCAGACCAAGACGGAGCAGCTGCATGTGCTGTATGTTTCCAGCAGCGGCAATCACATAAAAAAGCTATCGGTTAAATATGCTCAACCAGAAAAGACGCAGACGTGCTTGGTGGAGATGTGGCAGGCGGATGATACGGGCAGCAGCGCACTGTTGCACATGTCCTATTTGAAGGTCACAGAATCACTGTATTTGGGCACAGATCTGGCCCTAACCCGCATTCCCGCCCAGCGTTGCAGTCGTCACGTTTCGCAGTCCAGTTGCTTCAATGCCATGGATCCTTATTGTGGTTGGAATGAGCTGGTGGAACGCTGTACTCCACTCGATCCGGCTTTACAGCAGCCTTGGCTACAGCCCACAAAGTTCAGTTGTCCGGTGCTCAATGCGCCAATTGATGGCGGTTGGTCCGCCTGGTCGCAGTGGACGGATTGCCAACAGCACGAGCAATCTGATAGCAACTGTTTGTGCCGGCAGCGTAACTGCAACAATCCACAACCGCAGCACGGTGGAGCTACCTGCGAGGGCATCAGCACCCAGGTGACGAATTGCACGCAGCATGGTGGCTGGACAGATTGGTCAGCCTGGTCGCCCTGCTCACAGACCTGCGGCATTGCGGTAAAGACACGTCGTCGCAGCTGCGGCAATCCGCGTCCAGCGCACGGTGGACGCATGTGCTTGGGACCTGAGCATGCCGAGATGTACTGCAGCCATTTGCCGCCCTGTCCGGTGGCCAAGCCGCCACCAGTTGACGGTGCCTGGGGTCCGTGGGGTGAATGGAGCGAGTGCAGCGCTCAATGCGGCGGCGGCTTCCGTATGCGTCGGCGTGAATGCGATGATCCTAGGCCACTCAATGGCGGACTCGATTGTCCTGGCTGCAGGCTAGACTACGAGGATTGCAACATGCAAAGCTGCGCCGAGGTGCGCAAGCTCAGCGCCTGGACACCCTGGCTAACTGCAACAACAACAGCACCAGCAACAGCTGGCAATGCTACTGAGGCGCATGTGGAGAAGCGTTATCGATACGTGTGTCGCGCAACCAGCGCCGATGCCAACTCGGTGAGAATTAGCCTGGCCAAGGAGGAGACACGCAACTGCCGTCAGGATGGCAGCTGTCAGCGGCATAACGAACATGATTCCACAGAAACAGAATCCGATTGGTCACCTTGCAGTGTCAGTTGCGGCGGCGGCACACAGCAGCGACAGCGTGGACGCAACGTACAAAGCCGCGCTTGCAATCTGCAGGCTTGTCCAGCGGATGAACAGCAGCCAGACAACAGTATTGACAATCAACTAGAGCACGAATGGAGCTGCTGGTCGGAATGGTCCAGCTGCTCGGTTACCTGTGGTCTAGGCGTGAAAAGACGTACGCGCAAGTGTCTGGGCGGACACGAAAGACTCTGTGCGGGACGTGCGCTTGAGGAGCAGAAATGCGAGATGGTGCCATGTGAAGGTAAGTTTGTTTAGGATAAGATCGAATATATTTTATTCGATCAAAAAATAATTGCCTGTTAAAGTCAAGTATTTTGCTAACATCTAAAATGTTATTAATTAATTTATTTTGCAGACTTTCAGGGCTGGAGCTCTTGGAGCGAGTGGTCAGCATGCTCCAGTGATGGCATACGTCTGCGTCATCGCCGTTGCGTTGTGGAGCAGCCAACAGCGCTGGATTGTCGTGGGGCTGAGTTTGAGAAGACTGCCTGTGTGCCAGGCGAATGTGATGGTAAGTTGTAAAATATTCTCCATTTGGAGCAACTTACAATCTCATAATTTTCTTGCAGAGATTCAAAGTGCATCGACGGCAACTGTGCCTATTCTGGTTTTCATGTTTATATTGATAACAGTCAGTTGCTGTGCAGCCACATATTATTTTACGAGACGAAGATTCCTGCAAAACGTTGAAGAGGCTCTGAACAAGACAACAACAACAACGGCCAGTTTCGATAGCTACCCCAATCAGTATTCCAGTTTGCCAACCAAGGATGTAAGCATGTCTAATCAGGAGCAATCTTAAATTGTAATTCAACTAATCTGAGCTTTTCTTGCAGTACTATGAGCAACGCCCCAAGCGACAGTCCAGTTTCCGCATGCCTGTTAAGACTAGCAATATTGCTACTGGCACGTTGAACCGCAACAACATGCACCACAACAACACACCCAAGGTGCTGTCCAAGACGTACAACGATTGTGAAACAGGCACACTGAAGCGCCAGTCGGCACTTAATAATTGCCGAACAAACATCGACGATGAGAAGTTTTAGCCAAGGATCTGATCATATATATATAAACTCCCAATTAGTGCCATTCAAATGGAAATGTTATAACGACATCGAAAACATTTTGCATTGCCAGCTTGCAAAAAGTTCCTTCTCTGACTCATATTGAGTCGTTTTATTTGACTAGTACAGATAGTTGTAAGTAGTTCTAAGTATGTTTGGGCTTAGTCTTATCGAGCTATACGTAACATTTGAGGTAAATAATTTGATTCAATTATAATACTCATTCTCAATTGAGAATGTTTAGGTGTAATTTTTGTTGCAAAGATTTATTTTATTTGATTGTTTACTGTATTGTCCAAATTGTATTATCAAATTATTTACCAGCATAAATTAATTGTAAGTATAATATTGTAATTTGCTTTTAGAATCATGCAAAAAAGCGAGACTGAATGTTAAGATTGTTTAGAAATTTTGCCCATCCCAAATTAATGCCATGCAAGAAACCGAGAAATGTTGTCTAGAATACATAGAATACACGTAATATATGTATAATTTATAATATTGTAAAGTTCTAAGTTATAAGTTAGGATCTAAGATCTAAGGTTAAGTAAATTTTTTAAAATATTACAAAATACACAGTACATTTTACTAACCAAAATTGTTTTACGCTCTTTTGATTGACTGGGTTTTGAAAGGACTTATGATTTTAATAGCAATCGATAGAATTAATCCTTGCGATCCTAAAACATTACAGATTTTCAAAATCGGCTAGGATTTGTCCAAATTGGAGCTATTTTTGTAAAAATATTAATTTACCATAAAGTGCTGCTGTCAAACACCATAATTCTGTTAAGCTGCTGTTACCCGGCTGTTAGCCGAAAAAAGTTCGCAGTTTCATTTTTTGAGCCTAACAATCAGCTCGGATACCAGGCGAACAAAATCCAAAAAAGTGCTGCATACTTTTAGTTGCAATAAATTAATTGCAACTAAAAGTATGCAAGATTTTTTGATGCCCCAATTTAGTAAAAGTATGCAATTGGAATTGATCTTATAAATTTGCGTTTATTTTATTAAGCAATTAAAACTTATATAAATTTTGTTTATTACAACTACTACTTTTTACATGCGTTAAGAAAAAGAATAATAATAATTAAATTTGTTTAAATTAATAAAACGTCCAAAAAGCAATAAATAGAAAACATTTAAGAACTACATAGGTCTATAATAATTATAAAAGTTAAAATTGTGATTCGAATTCGATACGACGAGTACAATAACAACAAAGGACATTTACAAATCGGTCATCTCTTGCTGAGATTCGTAGACCGCACAGGTGGCTCCCATGCCGGACAACTTGCCGGCGGATTGATCCTCGCTGGTGATGCGCGTTAGGAGCTCGGCCTGAATGCGTTTCAATACTTCTACGACATCGCAGAGTACGCCGTTTTGGGCAGCCTGTTGCATGGCCTCGTTGGCATCGACAAGCGCCTCGTTCAGAGCTCCCAGCTCCATGCGCGCCTTGGCCCGGGCATAGTAGCCTTCGTAGCTGTGCGGCTTCTGCAGTATCGCTTGCGTGGCCAAATCTATGGAGGCGTCAAGTTCCTGCAAACAATAAAATAATGGATTAATTGCTAGATAATCTAAAGCATATCAACTTACATTCAGTTTTCGCTTGCAACGCGACAGATTCAGCAGCAGATTGGTGCGCAGCTGGGCAAACACTGTATTCCGCTCGAGCAGCTGCTCCAGGCCGGAGATCTTGCGCAGCGCATACTGATAGCGATGTGCGGCGTCCTGGAAGCGATTCTTGCGGTACAACACATTGCCATCCTCCAGCAGTTTATTGAGTAGCACCACCAGTATCTCTGGCTTGCCCATGGCCATGCTCCAAGTGGTGGGTCCCAGCTTGGCGCCCTTGCGTAAAAATACCTGCACCGCCTGTATGTTGCGACAGGCTATTGAGCGATCCAATGGCCTCATGCCATGCACATCAATGTGCTCTAGATTAGCGCCCTGTTCCAGCAAATAGAGCACCAGACTGGCCGCACCCTGGTACGCAGCCAAATCCAAGGCAGTGCGTCCTTTGTGATCCTCGTGCTGCCGATTGCAGCCATGCTCGATGAGACACTTGGCAGCTGCCAAATGACCACGCAGACAGGCCCAACTGAGCGCTGTGAAGCCCTCATGATCCTCTGCCTCCAGTGCGGCGCCGCCGGCCAGCATCAGTTCCAGCAGCTCCAAATGTCCCTCCTCTGCGGCGATCATTAGCGGTGTCTTGCGCGTTTGTCCCAGCGGCTCGTCCAGCAGTGCACCACGTTGCAGCAGTTGCTCCACCACGCTCCAATGGCCCTCCTTCACGGCCAGCCAAAGTGCCGTGTAGCCCTGACGATTCCGTGCATCGATTTGTGCACCACGCGACATTAAAATGTTTACGGCATCCACACAACCATGTCGGGCAGCCGCTGTCAGTGCCAGCTCGCCGCTGCTCGGCTCCAGGCCATTCACATTGACACTAAGGTCATCCTGCTCATGCTCATTGAGATCAAGCAGATCCTCCAGTATTTTGACATGCGCCTGGGCGGCAGCACCAATCAGAGCCTGTTGCAGCGCCAGCGAACGGCCCACATCCTGGGATTGTGGACGCGGCGACCAATCGCATGCCAGCAGATACTGCACCACACTAAGATGTCCCATACGTGCGGCATGCACCAGAGCGCAACGCTGCGTAGTGTCCAGTTGACCCAGGCTACTGCCGGCGGCCACCAGACGACGCACAACATCACAATGGCCACGCATTGCGGCCAGAATGAGCGCAGTGCAGCCCTGGCTATTGGTGAGACCCACATCGGCACCAAATTCCAGCAGCAGGCTCACCATGGGCAATATACCCTCGTGAGCGGCAATACATAGAATGGGTGCATCGCCCATGTAATCGGTGCGATGATCTGGAGAGGCGCCGGCGAGCAATACCAAACGTGACACCTTCACATTGGGACTGTAGACATTGCGGAGGGCGCCCAAGGCAGCTGAGATGTTGTCCGCGGCACCGGCCAGCCAATAGGACTGCAGATCACGGGGAGAGAGCGACGCCTGGCTGCTGCTATAGAGATGCGCCTTGAGCATATGATGACCCAGCTCCAGTGTCAGCTGTGGCTGCAGCGGCGCCTGCAGACGCGACAGCCTGAAGGCAATGCCCGCATGTCCCAGTCGAGCATCGCACAGGAATTTACTGGATTCACCCTCATCCCGTCGCATGAGCCATTCCCTGAGGGAACTGTGAAAGAACATGTATGTGTTGTCCAGGCGCTTGATTAGGAAGCCATCGAGCAGCTTAAAGCGCTGCATGAACTGTGGCCAGCTGAGCGGCTCCTGGCCATGATGCAGCGCCTCCATGCTATAATAGATCTCGTCCAGGGTCAGCGGATACAGTGCGGCCAGGCAAACATTCAGTATGGGCGCCGTCTGATCAAAGCTACGCGCTGTGGGAAAACGCAAATTGAAGTGCAGCAAAAAGATCTGGGCCAGCGAAACGGGCAGCACCTTGTAGCTGGATGACTTGACCACCAGTTGGCCACGCGAGATCAGATCCAGTATGAGCTTGGCATACAGCATCGAGCCACGACTGAGCGACTGCAGATGGGAGACAAATTTAGCCTGCGACTGCGCCAATTGGCCGCCAATATTGTGCTGAATCTCTGGACAGTGGGAGATGCGTGCATTGATATAGTCCAGCATATCCTGCTGCAGCGACTGGCTGCTGGCCCAGCTGTCCAGTGTGAGCTGTGTGTAGCTGGGCGCCTTGACCAGCTCCAGCATTTGAGTGCGCACCGTGGCGACCAGCTTGAGCCAGGCGGGAAAATGTGGCGTCAGCTGGGCCAGAAAACTGGCTATGGTATGGCCATGATCCGGTCGATGATATTCCGCTTCGCAGAGTGCATCCACCAGGATGACAGCCACCTTGGCGGGTATCTTGCCAGAACGATGCAGCTGCGCCAATGGCTCCAATATGGCCAAACGCATCACACGCTCCGCATCCGCAATGCATTCACGTACACTGAGAATATCCTGGAGATGCGGCTCGGAGAGCAGATAGTCACGATAGGCGGTCAATTGGGGCGCCTGGCAGAGCTGCGCCGCCAGCGAGTGCACAAAGTCCGGCACCTGGCAGGTGAGATTGGCATCCGCCTGGCAAAAGTGATAGCCAACCATGTGGGAGGCCAAGCCGCGCATGCGTTCATTCTGTGCACCCAACTGGCTATAGATGGCATCCGCATCCTCCTGCTGCTGTGCCTGCATCTGGCGGCGTCCAAAACATGAGTACTCCACCAGCTGCAGACAGAAGGCGGTCTTGCCTGTGCCCGGCTGGCCATTGATGAGCACCACACGGGTATCGGTGCCCAGCAATATATTGGACAGCTGCTGCACCAGCCACTGGCGTCCAACATAGGGCGGATCGGGCTCCTGCAGAGGCACCTCAAAGAAAAGAGGTTTTAGGGCCAACTGGACAGCTGCCAGTGCCGCCACAGCTGCTATGCGCCTCTGCATAAATCCCGTTTCCGGCACAAGTGCTCCACTTCCGGCTGGCAACTGTTGAGTACGCGTTGAGCGTCTTGCGGCGCCCTTGCGTGACTTGCCCGGCAGCGCCAGGGGTAATACCTCAGAGGCATGCTCCGGCCTCTCCATGGCACAGCCCATCTTGAACTTGCTGCACAGACTCAGCGCATCGTCCTTGGTTGAGGTGGCCACCGACAATTGACTGCCGCTAAGGACACCATTGGCCAATGTCTGCTCTGGACTAATGTTCTGATGTGAGGAGCTGCTGCTATTGGCAGTGTTGCTGTTGCTGTTGCATGTACTGGTGCTGGTGGTGGTGCCACTGCTAATCCCAACACCACCGCTGCTGGTGGTGCTAGTTGAATGCATCGTCGAGTTACCATTGTGATCGCTGCTGCTGCTGCTGCTGTTGTTGTTGTCATTCAACAAAAGTCCCAAACGGGCACGCAACTGATCCTTCTGCTGCTTCTCGTTGCGCAGCGAGTTCGAATGGTGTTCAATGCACAACGTATCGCTTCCTGTGGGATTAAAAAAAATAAAACAAAATTATAGAAAATATATAGAAATTAAATTAATAATAAAGAGCATGCAAAAAACAGATTAGCACAAAATTGAAATAAATATTATTTATAAGTAGAAAACGGCGTGCGAAAAAAAATGTTAAATCTGGAATTTAAATGCGGATTATCCTATAAGAAACAAATACTTAACGCTTTTAACTTCGGAAGTTTAAGAGAATTTTTATATTTTATAGATCCTGACACTCCCAAATAAAATAATTTTTAATATAATTACAATAATCAATTATTTCATCGATTGCTATTAAAAACAATTTATCTTGTTACTTTTATTAAAAACAAAAAATTAAAATAATTTTGAACATTTGCAATATTTTTTGGTATAGTAAAAAATGTTCAAAATATTGTCTGTATATTTTTTTATACGAAACATTAAATGTTATATATTTTTTAAATATTCTACTATTTATCCCAAATAAATTGAAATTTTACGTTGAAATTATGGAATTTCTTACCAATGTAATAAAAATTTGAAACTTTCGTATTAGAAAGCAATAAAAAAATTAAAAAATTAAAAGCAGTAAACTCCTGTATTTATACTTTAAACAAAAAAAATATTTATCATCTCTGGAATCTCCTGCAATTTAATCCTTGAATACTCCTATATATCGCCCTAACTTTAAACTGATTTAATAACATGCAAATTATCAAAAAACCATGCAAATAATGGACAACAGAGAAACAACAGAGAAACAACTCCATGCCTGCTAATTGATTGAGTCCCGCTTCACTTGAATTTGAAGAATTGACACTCCATAGGGATTTGATCAGGGATTTGATCGAAGTGCCAGCCAAACTGAGACGATTCAAGCGATTCTCACTATTTGCGCCATGTTCCGTCGATGTCTTCAAATTGTGATTACTGACATTCTTACGACGACGTCGTGTTACCGCCGAATCCGAACATGTTGAGGTATTTAAGGCATTCGACTCCTTGCCAATGACTTGAGGATGATGGTGATGATGATGATCTGGATGATGATTTCAGGCAGGATATTATGAGAAATGTGCAAACTAATGAGATGTATGGAGGGAACTACCTGACACAAGCTTGTTCCAACACCTGAGCTTATATTTACTCTACTTGAACTTACCTCCCGATAGTATCGATGCTGTGTCCAGGGGACAGCCCCCATTGGAGGCAGTGCGTCGGTGTCCGGTGAGGGCGCTGCGCAGATTCTTATGATTGAAGAAACGTCGACGCGTTGGTGGCGTTGCAAATGCCGGAGCTGCATTTAAATCGCAATATTGCAAATGCAGATGGTTGTTATTATTGCTGTTATTGTTGTTACTGTTGGCCATGTGCTGTTTGCCAACTCCATTGTGGTGTATGTCGGCGGTGACGGTGTGTGTATTGAGAGTCAATCCATTCCCATTGCTGGCCGGACGGGGCAATTTGCCAATGCTCGCATAACGGTGATAATCCGGTGACTGCGACTCCTGACGATGCTGCTGCAAGTAAAGTGAAGTGAAGAGAAATTAGTTGAGTTTTTGGACAGTTGAAGTCGGTAAAAAATAGTAATATATATATATGTGTTCAATATGTGTTTATCAACGATGAAAGTTCCATGCGGCACATGCCTCAAACGACTGGGCTAGGCCCAGAGAGAATGCGAGCGTATGAATAGAAAGGCGTTGCACATTGATTAGTCATATATATATATATATATATATACGAATAAAACTATATGCTTCAAGGTGTGGATTATGCTGAGAAGGAAAGTCTAATAAGACAGGGTTATAAGAAATATTTTGACCTTAGATTTAATTTACGCTCTAATCGAAATAAGCAGTCATTGATTAATGTTTTTTTTTTAATACTTTGAATAGATGTTAATGAGCTATAACCTTAAGAGAGCTTAGGATGGGTTAACTCCTTTAGTTGAAACAAGCTCAGAATGGATATTTGTCTACCTCTTTATAAAATATAAATTTATCTATTTATTTATTCAATTAAACTAGCCATTAAAAGGCAAATCATCAATTTTTAATGCTTAAATAAAATAAAATTCTAGAAAATGAAATAAAAATTAAATGTTTCCCAAAAAAAAAAAAAAAAAAAAAATATTAGAATAACACATAATTTCCTTAACGTATTATTTATGATTTACAACAATTTTATTTTATTTTAGCATAACACATAATTTCCTTTCATTGTGAATAATGATTTTCTACTAAATTTTTTAATAATTATATTTATATTAATTTTTAATTTCTAGATATTTTATTTTATAACTTTCTTGGGTATTTTCTAGTTATGCTTTAACATTGCCAATTTCCAAGTCAAAACTTTAGCTTCCTTTTGACCCAAAACTGTAGTTTATATAACTTCAACTATAGTTCTCTTGTCAGACTTTTACACTTGCCCATTCTATGTCCATTTCAACCTGATCTTCATGTTCCAACCTACACATACTCGTATATGCTGTTGTCTAGTCCTTATATCATGTGACACGAATCTTCATAGTTAGTTAAAGTGGCTCAAGAGCTTAGTTAGCCCAACTAGTCAGCCTACTCAACTACTTGAGCTTGTTCGACTTCCTACTATGATCAACCTTCTAAGTTCCCACTTTGCATCAATGTGAACATCATCATCAACATCATTATCATTGTCGTCGTTATTCCATACATTGGCTACATCATATTTATTCTGTCTGTGTCCCGCCCTGTCGTGATCTGTCCGATTAGCTGGAGGAGCTGTTGGCGTTGATCGTGCGCCCCAAGGCAAAGGTAAGAGCAAATGTGTCCAGTGTACGCCTTATCGGGAGTTGCGTCTTGCGTTGGCCGAACACCACATCCCCAACCACATCCACATCCTAAAGTCCATTTCACTCAAATGCAGCAACTGTCAAGTGTATTTAGTGACCGTTCCGCCAAGGCCTTAGTCATCGTAGACGCAGTCCTCAGTCCTCTGTCTGTCTGGGGGTTTCGTCTTAATGAACCGCAAATCATTTCGTGTTGTCTGCGTTGGTTTCTTATATATTTAATTTTTTTTTTTTTTTGATTTTGTTATTCGGGTAGGCTGTGCTCCAGGCCAAGACCAAGACACACAAAGCCCCAAACGTGATTGGCAATTTGGCGACCAGAACCCGTTTCCTACTACCCTGTACATTGTGTGGGATAATAAGTTGAAATTGGTTAGTTTCGGCACAGGGTACATTAATTGACGAGGCAGGTGAAGCATCATCATTGTCTCGACGGGTATAAATTTGGCCAGAGAATTAATTGAAAGACAAAGATAAGCCAGATAAAGAAAGGGTTTCTTGCGTGACCAGACAAGGATTAGTTCAGCTGGTAATATGAGAATATATCACGATATTTATAGAGTGTAACTATCATATACTAATAGTTGCTATATCTAGCTTTTGAAGGAACTATGCTAATGTTGCAAGTTGTCCCTGCAGCATTGTCAGCTCCCACGGATGCATTTTGTTTTTTTTTTTTTTTTTGTATCCACTTCCGCTGCGGATGCTGCGAATCATGTTGTGCACTTCTAAGTTTCTGTATCTGTTGGTGGAGCGGTCTACCCACTGCCTGTCGCCCCAGCCAGACAACATGTATCTCTACCTACCTGTCCTACCTGTTCGCTCTGCTGGGTTCACTTGAGTATCTTTTGAACGTTTGGCTACTGTGATTAGCTGACAGACTTTTGAAAAAAAATAAAAATTAAACCCATCTAAATTTGGCTAAGCATCGAATTTCCTAACTTAAAAAGTGACCTATTGATCGAGACTTGTTGCAATTAAGTTTCCATACAATTTGATACGATACGCTTCATTTCACCCCACACACACATACACACACACTCTAGAAAGGCTTTCTTTAAAATTTAAACTAGTTCGCAATGCCTCGAGGTCTCTCTTTTCCTATTTTTACCATATTTTATTTTTTATTTCTCCATCTTCTCTCTTATCCAAACGCCTCCCCGTGGTGGCTTTTTAATTGGCCATATCATTTTGATTAAGTTGTAGCTTGAAAATTAATTAACAAATTATGTCTGCCACTGCATTGGAAATTGAAATTTCTATGTCTTGTCCAGCAGCGATATTAAAAAGTGATTTTCACTTTTCTACAACACAAATTGTTGTTGTTGTTATTGTTGGGGAGATTGTATTATCTTTATAAATACTCGCATATAAGTGAGAGGTGTTGGAATTTTGAACTGCGATCTGAATTGATTGAAGATCATCCGAGCAATGAACCGGAGTAATTTGCAAAGAGCAGCCTGACTTAAATTGCTATTACTGGAGCAACTATATAGCTATTCAAAATACTGAAAATATTAAATAATAATTAATATATTAAACAGAGAACAATAGAATTTTTATCAATGAAAAGTTTTCTGAATTTCGAACACCTTACAAAATAAGCCTAAAATCAAGTAAAATTGGCAGTCAAGTTTTTCATTTAAATTTTAAATTTATTGTAAATCATATTTTAGTTTAGGAATTGTATAAATTTTACGCATTATTATTATTTTCAACTACTCAAATTTAAAGGGTAATTGTTGAACCTTTTAATTTAAGCCGTAGTATTCTAAACCAAATTTATTTAAAGACTGAAATCAATTTTATTTATTTCAACCAAATTCAATTGTCGTGGGAGCTTAGCTAACCCTAAAACCACAAAAAATAACAAAAGTTAAAGTTATAAATTATCGTAGTTATAAATAAAACTGTAAGCTGCGCCCATTGTACTAAGTTAACCAAAAAGCTCTATTACTTAACCTTAAGACAATGAAAATAAAAAATAAATAAAACCAAAAAACTGCGACAACCTTTCACACAAAATGTCGAGTAGAACCAATTGGGTTGAGGCCCCCAAGGGGTCGTCGCATTAAGGCGCAGGTGTAATGCCAGCCGGGGCATTACGGCAACGTAATTGTAATATGACAAACCCGCATTAATTTACTCAAAATAAAAAAAAAAAATAAAAATATGTATGTAGTGTATAACGAAACAGAGGCAAAACCTGAAGCTGCAGCCGCAATGCAATTACTGCAGCCATTTAATGATCAACTCGGACTCCACTCCGACTCCGACTCCGGCTGCAGTGCCTTAGCTGGCAACAAGATTAATGGTTCATTCAAGAATTCGATTTTCAGACAAGGCAGACAACGAGCTGCCAGCAAAAAGCATTAAACAACAACAGTAACAGGTTCATAATAATTTTTTTTTTTTGGCAACTTTAAAAGACGGCTGCAAAATATGAAAAATCCGGCAAGAAATCAAAAACCACAAAAATCAAGAATGTATGTTAAATACACTGAATCGAAGATTATATACTCTTTCAAAAAGCTGTCATAAATATTAAAATACTTGTTAAATATTGGCTTTTAATTTAAATGAAATATTTGTCTGTTGAAACTAAAAATTTTCAAGCAAAAACTGAGTTTGCAAGCGATTTTCTATATGGCAACTATATTATATAGTATTACGATCCAAATGGGAGCGACTTTTATAAGTATTGCTGAAAAATTAAACTGATTTAAAAAGCTTAATCTATCTAGAGATAGGTAGTTAAACAAGGGCTTATATTACCATTCTGATCAAGTATAAAAATGATTGAACAGAATTTTATTATAAATCGTTACCCTGCTCTGTTATTAGTTACATATTTAGTAACAATATAATTTTACCCTTTGAAAGAGTATAATAACTTGCATGTTTAGCCGCGGGGCGTTGCAAGAACAACAAGACAACAACAGCAACAATTGGTGGCAACGTCACAGCAGCCGCAGCGCCTGGCGGTCCCAGACATGTTGACACCAGCCGAGGCAATGACTTGGCCGCCATTTGGCTGGGCTTGGCCTGCAGCCGGATAAAATGATATTTTAACAACTATTTGGCTGTGTTCGAAAATAATTGTTTAAATGTCATAAAAATAGTTGCAGAGGCAGCCACAATTGAAAACCGTTGAAATGGACAACCAAAAACGATGAAAAACACGCCAAATGCAACTAAAAATCCTTTAAAAATAATTGAAATTTAATTTGTGAAATAAATTTAATAGCGTTGCCATGAAAGTTGAACTCTAAGAAATATTTTTTTATATGAAAGCGCTTAAGTGCTAACATAACCTTAAACTCTAACGTCAGCTAAGCTGTAATTTAACCAAATGCACTACAATTTAAAATGCTTATAACGTATAATATAATTTACTTTGTTCAGAAAAAATAAGTGCTTAATTGACCCAAAATTATTCAAGCTTTGATATAATAGTTTTTATACACGCAAGAGGAAGTTCTAAATCATAAAACAAATTAACTTAGTATAATTATTAAAAGTAAGTTTTCTGAGAGATATTAACAAGCGACTAGAGTTGGAAAATCAACGTATCGATAGAACGTATCGAGTTTTAAAGTTATCGATACCAAAACTTATATCTTAATTGAAAAATAAACATCTTTTAAAAAATGTACGAATTTCTCTAGCCTAAAAGTTTGGTTTTTGCATATTATCGATAATTTAAGCTATTATTATCGAAGCTAACTATAAGTGGTATTATCGATTTGTGTTTCAGTTATATCTTGTTTATATATATCTTGTATATACAACTTACTGCAACATTAGTAAAAACGTAAGCAAAACGCGTGCGCGACTATTGTCGCTTACAAATAACGCGCACAAGCCGCCCACTGTTCTCAACGCTGATTTTACAGCAACTTTTGCATTTGCATTTAATGGCAAATCGTCGTGTTTGTTGCCTAACACGTCTCCCTTTCCCCACCACCAATCTGCTTCCTCCTCTGAACTAAACACTTCCCCCCGCTCAGCTCTTTAGCTGCCGTCATTTACCAATTTTTGGGGCCATTGTGTGTGTTGGCCGCGTTTTGACCGCGTAGCGTCTACCTTGGCAAGGGGCAAGCGGGTTGGTGCGACGTTAGACTGGCGGGGGCTGCAATCTGAGTCCAAAACTCATACCCATACCCATACCTATACCCAATACTCGTAATCGTAATCGTACTCGTGCATTCTGTGCATTTGTTTTTTATGAGAATTACTTGCGTTTAGCTTGGTAATTTATGCACTCGACTCGTTCGTTGTATTAAATTTCGATTGCCAAATCATTTGGAGCGAACATTATTAAAACATATTTTGCTTTTTTTTTTCTTGTTTCTTTTTTTTAGTATTGTAATCAAGGCAGAATTGTGGCCATATCAGCATTAAAGCATTTGATTCAGGTGTTTAAATTGGAGTCTAGTTGATGAACTGGGCTTGGCCTTTACCTAACCGTAAGCAAGTAATTGTATATAGCAATAAGCTATAGATATCACTAAGTATCAGACACATTTAAATGACTTTGTTTGCTTTTAGATTGTGAATAATGCATGCATAGCATTTAAATGAGCTAATACAAAATTATAAAACTAATAAGTTAAGCAAAACCGTCTAGTAATCTGTTAGTTAACCTTATTTTCAATTAACATTTATTTTTCTCAAGATCTTGACAGTTCTTTAAATATTTATTACAAGCCTCTAGAATATTTAAACCTTGATTAATAGCATTAAAACTATAAACAATGTAACAAACTTACAGTTGTACATTTATGAAAGAAATAAATTTTAAATTCCAGTCTGATAAATTTCCTTGTCTTTTAACTTTAGTTACAATATAAAATACCATATTCAAATTGAAAAAACATACTAATGAAACGATAAACAAAAGATATACCTACATAATTATGAATGTAGGTAAAAGTACCTCAAGAAATTAATCAGTTAACCAAATAAGCAAAGTGTAAATCAAGTCACAAATAAACTTGCTGCATTTCAAATGCCGTGCGATAAGATTGAAAATCAGTGGGAAAATATGAGGTTACTACATTATAATAGTGGTGAGTACATTTTTAACTCATAATTAATTGCCAGGCTGTGAAATTTTGTGTTGGTTGTAAGCCAGAAATATGTATGCAGCAGTAGCAGTGTGTGTGTGCTTTAAACATGGCCAAATCGCATTTTGGTTAGCCAAAAAATTAATGCATTTATTTAACGATCGATAAATTGAGTTAAAAAGCTGCCCGACGACAACCGAATTGCGCAAAAATATTATGACCATCGCCATGTGGCAGATATCAAAGGCGGTCTCCTAAGCGTTAAAGCCAACAAACAGCCAACAAACAAGCCATGAGAAATTGTTTCTCAACATGCAAATGCCGTGCGATTTATATATTTGAGGAAGCGGCTCGCATGCCAACCCAAAAGACCACAAAACAGATAAACAGAAGACATCCAGATAAATAGATACAGTGGGAAAAAGACACAGAGGGAGAAAGATATAGTTAGATGACCAACAGGTTGGCAGTCAGGTGAAATGGGTGAGAAAAATGTCTCTGAATATACCAAACATATAGTATGTATGCTAAAAATGCATTTGCTAACCAAGTGAAATTAAGTTGTTATTCGCTTTTGGAAAGTTGACAATCCTATCGTTAATCTTTAATCTTTTCAACTGACTAACTAGCAAATCTATACCAGAACAAAAGTATTGAGCTTTCACACAGATTAGACACAGCAATACAGACGAGCCTCCACACACTGCGCTTTTGCAATGCAGAGCTTTTAAAAGCTCACTAATACTTGCACACATTTAATGTTTAGAGCTTTTCGTTGAATTTTATAGAGTGCATCAAATGCAAGTTGGTATATTATTTAACCCAAACACTATTAACACTTTTCGTTAATCAAACGATTGTATTCGGTAATTTCTTCAATTGTTATTTGGTTACTCTTCGCTGCGGTTGTCTGTTTAATTAAGTTTAAGTGGGGTTTGGGCCAACTCGGTCACTCAGTCAGATTGGTTGGTTGTTAAGCATTTTCATTTGATTGGAGCGTGAGAGTGTGAAGTGCATAGACCTGGGGCGGCACAAATTTGGGCAGAGTTATTGATTTCCAAGAAAGTGAAATGCATTTTATAGTTTTGAAAATTTTTTTAACTCAACCTTTAGCTGAACTACCGCTCCTAAGTCGATATATCGCGCACTTTTGTGAGCTCGTGATTCATGCACGTAACGAGAACAAGTTAAGCATAAAATCCATTGCACTGGCCATTCCCAATTTCCATTCCTACTCCGAATCCCCAACCCATTTGCTTTGTTGCAGCTTTCTAATGCCTTGACCAGTCATTGCATTTATGACCCTCTTGGGTTTCTTTTCTGCACTCTGCATCTCATCAAGTGTGTGTGTGTGTGTTCGAGTGTATGCACTGAGTGTGAAACGTGCCTGGCATGCCAAATTTACCAGTCATAACTACATATGAGTGTGCATCATGCACAGACCCAATGACCCGGCCCAAACACTTGAGGTTAGTTTAAGCTTTAAAGCATAACTAATCTCTTTAGTTGCAATTGTCGGAGAGAGTTTCACAATTGACTTATTTTCATGCCCAGAAAACTAAGCATTTGCTCGCTTTGTTCATAAGGTGATTTTTAAGGTTAAATAATAAAAAAAAAAAATAGCTCTTTGGTAAAATAAAAAATTTATATTTTCTTTTACAGAACTGCAGTGTTTGTCAACCAGAATAAGAAATAAATAAATAAATATCATTTTGTTCATCTGAAACTATGTTAAGTTTATTTCCTTCATTAACTTAAATTACATCACATTTTTAGAGCTGTTTCAGTCAAGTCCCATAAAGCTTAAGCCAATCAAAGCAAAAGTAAACAACAACATTATTGTTAATCAACAAAATGCAAAACCTTTGGTCCAAACCTCTTGGCAACAGTTTTGTTTGCTTTGACACAGGGCCTAGAAAGTGAAAGCCCCACAAAATGAAGTTAAGAGGCGATAAAAACAGATTCAAGCAGGGGGATCAACAGTCGTGCTGATTGCAC
The DNA here is from genome assembly GCA_035043045.1 of Hirtodrosophila alboralis. Classification (NCBI taxonomy): domain Eukaryota; kingdom Metazoa; phylum Arthropoda; class Insecta; order Diptera; family Drosophilidae; genus Hirtodrosophila; species Hirtodrosophila alboralis. Next base: position 751,773 of record JAWNNH010000242.1, read on the forward strand.
ACAGGGCCTACAGTTTAAAGTAGGGTCCAAAAAAAAATTATAAAGTTTGTAACAACAAAAACACAAAAATTAAATTGCCTGCAAAGTGCGTAAAATTTCTTTTATTTTCTTTTCCTGTTGGTGATAACAATACAAAACTCTTGTGAGCCATTTGTCGGCATCTTTTAACTGGGAATCAATCAACATGAAAATATTTCGTAAATTTTAATCATCAAACGTTAAAGTCAGTTACATATTAATTAGTGCCCAACTTTTATGGCTGAGAAGTGAAAATTGAGAGGAAAAAAAAACTAAAAAGTGAGCGTATTTTTTTTTTTGTAATCTCCAGCTGCTTAATTGCCTGTACATGGTTAAACAGTAAAAATTTTACTCTCTTTCGCACAGGAAAGACAATTTGCGAAACACTAACATTAATGGCAATCATTAGGAAAAAAAGTAAAAGTAAAGAATCATAGCAAATAAACACATAAAAAGATAAAACATAAACTTAAAAAAAAGAGAAAATTCCTACAAGGGACATGTATTTTTTACTGTGATGTGAATAATCGAAATATTGTATTTAGTACTTTATAAGTAGACCTCGGATTTATAATGTGGATAATATGCAAAATCCGAGGTCTATTTATAAGAATTATGTGCTCTTCAATTGATATGTAGATTTTTATTGTTTGAAACAAAATTTTCTTTGCAGAAACCTGACATTAAAGAAATATTTTTTTTTTTTTTTTTAATGAAATAAATATTATTTTTTCTCAAATTAAATACATTTTTGAATATAGCTATAAACTAAAGCCTTTTTTAAAAGTATTTTCATACAATGTAGTTATATACTTACATATATGCAGAGTGTGGATACTCTTGCATATATATAATTTCAACACTATATATGTTGTTTATAATATATGCAGCTCTCTTTTAAAAGAAATGCCCTTGTCTAATCGCATACTTTTATCTAAAGGTGTCAGTATATTTTATGCTTTTTTTTTTTGCACTTCCTCTGCATCCGAGTGGCCCCAAGGCGGCCCACAAAAGACACCTTTCGCCAGGTTGCCATTCATCTTGCAGGGCAGGCAAATTAATTTCAGTCAAATCTGTTGCCCTGCCCAGTTGGTTTTTTTATGTTTTGGTAGGTGTGTTTCATCTGCAGCGACCAAATGATTAATTTATCTTTTATTTCTTTTTGTATTTTATATATTTTACAAAATAAACCTTATGCCAAATGTTTTCATCTTTTGACGGTTGCCCTGATGTCATTTCAGTCCTTGCTGGTCAACTTTCTTTTTGTTTGTTATTTGGGCAATTTTTGTATTTAATTCGTTGGTGGTTTTTTTGTTCTGTTTTTTAATCTTTAATTGCATTTTATGGCAGGCTTTAATTTACTTGTTGGCAAATTGAAATTTGGGCCAATAAAGATAAGCCATGTAATTTGTTTTAAATTCGCATGCACAAATATGAACAGACGCTTGGACATGAGATTGTTGTTAATTACGAGTTAGTCAAAGTTAATTCAAGTCAATTTGTGGGTGGGTGTGTTTGAGCAGCCTTAATCGATTAAAAATTTGGCATAAATTGAATTTGTATTTATTTTTTTTTTTAATATTTGTAGATAAAGAAAATTTGCAAAATATCTTAGAAAAATCTATAATTGAGCAAATTGGTTTTGCTAAGCTGAAATGAGTATTTTTTATAGACAAACTGTGAGAGTAAATGAATTTTTAGAGTAGAATTAATCAAGCGTTAAATATATTCTATATATTAATTAATTTCTGATTTAATTGCGATTTCGATTAAATATTTTTATAAGAGTCAGAAATAAGCAAAATTAATGACGTTTCTGTTTATTCCAAAGGGGAAATAAAAGCATGCTGCTTTTTGTGTTTTATTATCTCTTATCATTTCCTGAGCTATCTGACTCTCTATAGAATTGTAAGATTAAATTCCAAGTTCAGCTTGGCTAGATTAAAATGTGAATTTAATATTCAGTCTTTTTACTTTTTTGTTGAGTGCAGTTCAGTGAATCTTATAATATTCAATTACAAAATGCAATTTAATTATATGATGTATAAATATTTTTATATAATTTTAATACTGTATTTAAGTGAAGTTTTAGTAGGTGCAAGTAAAGAAAATGAGGTAAATTCTTAAATATTTTGATAATTAAATAATAAATAATTACTTTTAATTTGCAGTCTTGTAATATGTACAGAAAAGAGGAAGATCTGTGTGGTTCTTACACATATAAGGTGGTTAAGCCTCTACTAGGCTACATACATCAGATGAAATCAGAAATTGATAACAAAAATAATATATTTCAAGAAAAAGATAACGAAATAAAGGAACTGCAACAAAACGTTGTGCAACTTGAACTTAAAGTATCGGAAAATTTAAATGCAGCTCACATTAAGGAATTGAATAAACAAATAGATTTTCAAAAGAAAACTATTAGTGAACTAATCAACAATTCCCAAGCAGTTAAAACTCAAATAGATCAACTCGCAGCACATATAACTGAAAAATGGCAAAATAAATTTGAAATCAATCTAAAGACAATTGAAAATCTAAATAAACAAATAGAAACGCTCACATCTAAGATCAATTCGGATGGCGAGAAATTTGAGGATTACGAAAACCAGATAAAGGAAAAAAATGTAATAATTGATGAAAAAGTCAAACAAATATCCAAAATTGAAATTCAAATTAAGAATTGTACTGAAAATAAGCAAGAATTGAAAGAATGCATTGATCGCTATCCCGTTAGTTGTAGGCCATTTGGAGATTCTCCGGGCATCCATAAAATTTATTCCCTTAGGTCCTGGTTGGACGGTAATTCAACAGCGATTCGATGGAATTCTGGAGTTCTATAGGGATTGGAAAACATACCATGAAGGTTTTGGTTCCTTAAATGGCGAATTTTTCTTAGGCCTAAAGGCAATCCATACCTTAACGAGCTCTCAACGCCATGAACTCTACATTCAAATGGAAAGTTTTGATGGTAATATCAAATATGCTCATTATGATCATTTTGCAATTTCCGACGAAAAAAATCAATATAAATTAATAAGTTTGGGCAACTTTTATGGTAATACAATGGATTATTTGAGATATCATTTAAACCAAAGATTTACAACATTTGATCGTAAAAATGATCAATATTATAGAGCTACGAGTAATTGTGCCCAACTAAATCATGGTGGCTGGTGGTACAAAGACTGTGGATCTAGGTAAATCATTTTTTTTTTTTAATTTCGATCAATTTTACTTATTTTCCTTTATGTTTTTAGTAATTTAAATGGAATGTACTTTGAAAAAATACCAAAACAAAGACAGGATCTACAAGTGTCAATATTTTGGGGCGTCGGCTTACCAATTAAAAATGTTAAAATGCTTATACGTCCAAAAGTTAATTGAATATTTATTAATTTATATTTTTGTTCAAATTAAAACTGTAAATTATTCATAAATTATCGATATTTGCAACATTTTTTATCGCCCAAGTGAGCGTCGCATTGAAACGATGGAAATGGAACAGACAGTAATTCTTCTTACATTATATTTAATATATTATAAATAGTTTAACAAAAAATAGAGTCAAATATGTTTAAATTCAGTACAGAAAACCAAATATTTAACTTTCTAAAAAATTGATTCCTTATGAATAAAATTGCCCTAATTAAATGTTTTTAACTTGATTTACTCTATAACTAAATGACAGCTATCAGTCATATATAACTTTAAATCAATATAATCAGAAAATAAGATGAGGCTTACACATGCTGTTATAACCATTAAAGATTTACTTGAAAAATTCAAAACTCCCCCTTTGAGCAATCATAAAACGACAATAAATGTCAAAATATCGGCAGGTTAGCATATTTTGCTCTACTTAATAAACAATATTCGACAATTTACGTTTATTAGCGACCCACAACAACAATCTCGGTCTACCGAGAGGGGAGAAGAGAAGATAGAGCGGAGACTGTACGATCATCGATATTTATCGGTGTGCTTGACTCATTTGCATAAAGTATGCACTAACATTTTGTGACTGGCATAAACAACATGCAGCTGGGCAATTAGCAGAAGGGGTTAAGAGGGGGGGAGATAGACATTTGCCCGTTGGGGTTATCGATTTATGCATTTACAATTGGCCAGCACACAAATACTTAGCAACCGAAACTAATTAGTGTATAGTTTAGTATACGGCTTATTGTTTTGGAGGTTCTATCTATAAAATTGATAAATTGCCGCGTTGTCGCGTTAATTAGAGGGTCACAGACACCGACCGACAGGTGGCGCTGCAAAAAATGAGCGCGCTGTTTTTGTCGCCCGCAAATCGCGCGCGCGCACTTCAAGTCTTATAAAGTGTCTACGATCAAACACTAATCAATCGCTTGTTTGATATATGATTGATTAGAGCTAAATTGGCCCGTATTTGTGCTTGATTGCAGTTATTGTTTGCTGAATATTACATAATTGAAAGGCTTTAAAGCGACTGAAACTACAAAAGTTCTATAGTTGTGTTCATAATTAGTTGATTTAAGTACGCTTTCTTGTTCACAGTTTGCATTTGGTTTTAGTCGTAGTTTATATATATTTAGTTATGTCAAAAATGCCTTGTACTGACAGCAAACTAGGTTTAAAATATTTCAAAAAATAAACTCAGTTAATTTAATGCTCGGAGAAGTCTCAATTGATTAATTGCACAGCGGTGGGCTAGTAAAAAAAACTAAAAAAAAAAAGGTGTCGTCAGCTCGTCTCAGTCTGAGATTTCGCACATAGACGACATAAATCTTACAACAAAAATCAAGAGAGTGAAAAACAAACTGCTGCAATTCAATCCAAATAGCAATTACAATGTTTGGAATACCTTAGAGTAAAAGATACAGCGCAGTTGCAATTGATTGATTGCGATTTTTTTGTTAATCATGGATACGTGATGCTATCGAAATTGTGGTATAATTAACGCCATATTTGTTGCTGCTGCTGTTGTTGTTAGCAATTGACAATTAGACGGAGCACAGGCCAACAAAACTAAGGCTAAAACCAAATTGCATGCGATGCAGATAAAAATCGCTTGAGTTTTGCTTTCGAATGTGGCCAAAACGGTTTGAACGCGACTTTTATGGCGTTTTTAATGCAAACGATTTGAATTTGAATCGAAGACAAGATTTTTAGCTGCTATTGGGACGAGAGTTGATTTGTCGCCTGCGCGTGTCAATCACAACAGACTTTGATATACAAGTTCGATTTATTTATATATTTTTGATCGCTTTTTTTGGCGTTTTTGTGTTGCAGCTAATAACACGATTTCCAAACGATAATTAGCCAGAGAGGAGAGCCGCAATAACCGTAGCAAGCTGCCACTTAATCTAATGACAGTTCTCAGGCCACACGCCCCAGACGGCAAAGTTGTAATTGCTTAAACGACTTCTGGTTTCAGCTTAGTAGCTGCAGATATTTATACTTGCAGATACTTGCAGATACTGCCAGATAGACTTGTAGTTAAAGTTATGTAAAGTGCTTGTTGGTTAGCTACACAGCCCCACAACAGACCAATCGCCAATGCTGACACACTTCCGATATAACCGTAACCATATCTCGTATAAGGAGAAAAGCTATCCAGCCAGTTGCCACTTGCCACTTGCCAGTTGCTCCACTTGCCAAAGACAATGATAACTCATTGAGTCTCCTCGAAGAAAGAGCCTCGTTCTCCTTATGGTCAGCCATAAACTCAATTCAATTCAATTGCAACTTTTTCCGGGCGCATCATCAAATCAAATCAAATCAAATTGAATTGAGTCAAATCAACTCAAAAAGGAAAGTTTCTTTTTTTTATAAATTTTATGCATTTTCAAAAGCCTGCAACGATCTAATTGTTTTCCATTTATGGCCTGTGAGAGGTGTCGGCTATTTTATGGCTTTGCTTAGATATCAATATGGAAATAGTGTGATATTTAGTTCTCACTTCATTAAAAAAACGAGCTTAACAAATGCTGTCATTGTTGTACTTTGAAATAACTTGAAGATGTCTCAGACAATGTCATTGTCATGTAAAGAATTTGATATATAAATATGTCAAATTCAATAAATTGAATTTTTAATATAAAGAAATGCTTAATTTGTAAGCTATAAGATTATGGCAGTTATGGTTAATTTGTTTGTATTTATATTATTTAGCTTTAAAAAATAATTTATCCTATAACGGAAAAAGGTTTAGGACCCAAACGATTCGGAATAGAACCCTTTTGTATATCAGAAAAGATCTGAATAAATTTGTCAATGAAATGAAGCTAACTTTTAATTGAAGTGAACTTTTTAACGAATCAATATTAAATAATGTTTATCTTGGATTTTATTTACATATTTATATATATACAATCGGCAAATATTATGAATTTAATTAGATATTGGCTCTGCAAACTGCTACTAAATATAAATACTTTAAAATTACGCTTAATTTTCGCTGACAATATTCAAAATTAAAGTTTAATCAAAAATCTTGAAATTAAAATCAAGTTATAGATCCAGTTATGATCACTATAGCAATAAAATAAAAGGGTAAACCAATTTAACAAGTTTCGTAATTGGCCAAAGGTCAAATGTCAACAATGTAAGCTGCAAACAATCCCAAGTTTGAAATCTACAAAACAATTACAACAATCACTTTCCACATAATTAATTTAATTTGATTTCAAACTACAAAAAGTCTCTTCCTGCACGAAAGATCTCAGATGCAGCATTACAGTATCTTAGTATCGGATGAATCGGGTGAATCGGTAGTTGCGGGTTAACTGTCAGCGAATGTCACTTTAAATACGCCAAAACGGCGCAAAAGATTCAATTGGCGGGGCGCCGCTTTATTCGCAGCAGAGGCTGGGGGAGCAGATTGCCATCACAGATACGGATACGGAGAGTACGACTATATACTAGTAGTTGGTTTTGGTTTGTAGCTAGAGATACGATTACGAGAGCCAGGCCAGTCGTATCTCATATCTGCGCTTGTGTATCTCAAAAGCGACTGTCAAATGACTAAACTGACAGTTTGCTTTTTTTTCATTTTTTTTTGCTCTGGCTGTGAAGATGTGGTTGGTTGGCTGGTTGGCTGGTGCTGCCAAGACGGGAAATTGGGTCAGACAGCCAGGCAACAGGCAGCATGCGGCAAGCACTGCCTGAAGTTGCCTCGGAGTCGTTTGGCGCCTCAAGTGGAGGAGCCGGATAAGCTGACAGCTGGAGAGTCCAACCAACCAAGCGGTGTCTTCTGCTTTCTAAGCCAAAGCCAAAAAAATTGTTTTACTTTTCGCAGCATATTTATGAACATGAACATTTCGACTTGATATTTATTTCAATTCCAATTGATTTCAATTTTCAATTTTTGGCTTTTTTTCGGTTCGCTCTCTGACACGTGACATGGGATTTCACTTAAGACTGTTAATGCTCGGCATAAGCAAACATAAAATGTGCCAAATGTTGGACATGACATGGAATTGGACGCACCAAATAGATGTGGACATTGAGCCGACAGTCAAAAGGACAGCAACAAACAATGCAACAAATAAAAAATATATTCAAAATAGAAAAAAAAAACAGCCCAAATCCGACTTGTAAATTGATTTCTAATTATTTTCAAAAAATTTCTGCTGCGAAAGTTACAAAGCGTTTCAAGTGCTTGTGAGAGTTTTTTTTTTCCATCTTGAGGGAGCTTTCTTATTTACGCTCTATGAACAGCTTGAATAATTTGAAAAGTTGTCTATCTTCAAAGTGTAAATAGTTTATGCTTTCTACGACAAATTAGCAGCTATGATATATGTTAAATAGAGACGAAACAATACCTGGCAGTATAATCTGGTTTGGTGCAGAAGTCATCTAAGAAATTCTCTTTATTTAAATAAGGAAATTACACTTTATTAGCGCCTAATGAGAGAATATTGGAGCAGAAGTCCTCTAAGAAATCCTCTGTATTTAAATAAGGAAATTACATTAGCGCCTAATGAGAATATATTTTTAGCTGATAATAATTTTTTGCACTTATTTAATTTTAGGAAAAAAAAAAAATTAACAAAAAAAATTTTAATTGGCAGAAATCTTTGTGCCTTATATACTGTACGCTAAACCCTTTGAGAATTTCAAACGTACCTGGGTGTAACAAGCAGCGCCTAAAAGTATGCAACGCTTTACGCAGCGGTGTAATTTTCTATGGTAAAATTGGAACAATTTTTTTGACACAATTTCTTTATCTAACATAACAATAAAAGAGCACTTGAGCTTGTTTATTTATTTAACCAAACAATGCATAATGACAACATAATACCCATACCCGCCAAAAGAATATTGAAATATGCTAATCCGAAACAATATAATGCATTATCATACAAAACAAATTGCTTGACACTCGCTTAGAGCCAGATTAAAAGAAAATCAAACGTTTTACGACCTGGTTCAATAATGATATTTTAGCTCCCCACACAATGACCAATTAACGGTGCTTAGTCCACACCTCGCCTACTTAGATAGCTCTATTTTTTGGGGGGAAACTTAGTTCAACAAATGTGTCAAAAGTGTTACGGATAAGTCAGATATCAGACAAAAGAGGCGCCTCACTATAGAAATATAAGCGGAAATGAGAGTTGTTAATAACAAAAGTTCGCTTTGACAGTTACAAAATGACTTTTCATGGCCTTTCTTTAAGTTTTGATTTTTCTTTCCCAAATATTATCATTTCTATAGCACCCAGTGCTCCGGCACAATCAAGTGGTCGTTAAAGTAAACACGTAGACAAATGTTCAATCGCCACGCATTTAATGCGCCTCCACACGCAGCCACACGCTCATTTGTAGCTATGAAATCCGAGTATCTTTCTATCTAAGTATCTTAAAGTACGCACTCACCTGCATATAACGTGCCAAAGCCGCGTTCCTCTGCGCATGCGATCTCAGCTGTGGCTGTGGTGAGCCCAGTGGACTGACAATCGTCGATGTGGAGCCCCCGATCCCGGTGTCATAGCCCTGAGCATTGGCGCCATCAACATCTAAGTGTGTTTAGAAGAGAAAGATAGATATTGAGACGGGACATAAGAGGAAGTTACTTATATATAGTTGTAGATATTCAAGTCTACTAACATTTAAAGAAAGTAAGCCAAAGTTAAATGGGACAAAATGTGCAAAAAGTTAAAGTTAAGTTAAAGTTATGTTAGTATTGTAGTATGATGAGCTTAAGTTAAAGTCTGTCAAATTCAATATAATAGTGCAAGAAAATAGCTTACTTAAGATTATATTAAAGATATTAATTTCTTGCGATTTTGAATTTCTTAAAAAGTACTAAAAATCATAGTGTTTTTTTATTTAATCATATATAAACCGAATTTTAATTTGCACGGATTAATTTACAAGAATGACAAAAACTTTAAAACTAGATAAAAATAAATAAAAACTTCCCAACATTAATTTTTCGGGAAGGTAAATTTCAATGAAATTGTAGTATTTTCAAAGAATATACAAACGAATTCTATAATCGTGAGATATAGATCATGACTAGAGTGATCTATAGCATTTGTTCTCTTTACGCGGAAATCGCTTTTATTTTAAATTAAATAAATTAAATGCACAACTCATTCAATCGTTTCTCCGACTGATCGTCTACTCGATAATGCCTCCAAATGGAACCTAGTATATTCTGTGATATTATTTTTCTCTTTTTACATAGTATACCTATATATATTGTTATTCTAAGCCGCAACGTTTGTTGTAAAATTTATATGCCAATTGTGTCGATTTTTTAGTATGCAAAGTTCGTTTGTTTTGGATAGTCAGTCGGGTAACTTCATAAAGTGGCAGACAAAGCGACATACCGTTGCTCCAATGCCCATGAAAATTGAAAGTTATGCCCGTTTTTAGTTAATGCTGACATGATTTTCTATAGCTTCACCTCTATGTACGCCCAACTTGCCGCTGAATTTATTAACCAGCTGCTGTTGCCCATCGTACAGTCGTGTTTTGTGTGAATTTATGACCTGGCAAGTGGTTTTCTGTCTTCAGTTGTATATTTATGGTGATGGGATTGTGTACTGTACAACTAGTGTACAAGTAGTGTATATATATATACTCTAAAAGGCTGGGGCCTTAGCTTATTAGCATAGCTAATTAAGTGATACAGTTTGAACGAGCTGTAAAAAGTACTTGAGTAAAGTATCGATACATTGAACCATTACCTAATGAGCGAGTATTTTGTGGAAGAGCAGAGAAGATTATTAAAATAGGTTAAACTTCAAATTGTAATGTAAATAAACAAATATTTATTGAACTACTTCTGATCTGTAATGTAATTAAGAAGGAAATCACAGAAAATTATATTTGAATGATAATAAATAACATACAAGTGGAACTTGAGATATTAAAGGAAGAAAAGACGTATTTATTAATTTAGTATCCTTCTTCAATTTTAAAACAATTCGAAGTACAGCTCAAAAATTCATTTTTAATCATAAATACAAGTTCAATTTAACATCGTAAAACAAACAGTAATTTACAATAATTTTGCAAATATTTTGCTCACTTGTATTTAAAGTATTTTCTGCACAAAATTAAAGGAAAATTTAAAAAACAAAAAAAAAATGCATACATATTCCTAAATGGCACATTCCGAGATAAAAACAAAGTGCAACAAAAAAACACTCAACACAACACCTTGCACTCAACTTTTTGAGGGTTTACTTTTTGCTACACCAAGTTGCAAGATACTTGGTGTGTATATACACACATATTTGTATGCCTTATATGGCATATCCATAAGATACAACTCACCTTTCAGCGAGCTGTTCATGCACATGGGGCACTGATCGTTGCGGAACATGCAGGAATAGCACCGTTCGTGTCCGCAGGTGTCGATCAGTTTCCGTCGTTTGCCCTTATCGAAGGAGATGCGGCACGAGGGGCAAACGGAGCCGCTGGCATCGTGTTCCAAGAGTCGTCGAATCGATTGAAGATCTGCAAAATCGAAAAATACAACTAAAATGTAGTTTTGTGTTTGATATAAAAGTGATTATCATTAAAGTGGCGTTTAATGACTGGAATTATAGTCAAAGTTTAAGCACACATTAAAATTAATGTATTTTTAAAAGCATTATTAGATCTGCAGAACTTTAAACTAATTGAGTTTTTTTACAAGTTCTTAGAACTGCAAAATAATTTGCAGTAATGAACGATTTTATTATTTATTATCATACAATTTTTTATTACATATAAGTCAAGTATTTTTAATTGAAAAGCATATCTACAGTTAAGTAAATAAATATAGAATATAACTCTAATTATGCCTGAATTTTATATTTAATTTATATCACAAATTAATAAATTTAAAAACTAGTTTTTCATTACATTTCATATTCTCATTAGATGAAATACAAGAAATTTTGTTAAGCTTGTTAGTTGGACACTGAAAATTGAGATAATAAATCAGTTTAATTATTTCAGCAGGCAAAACCTGATATATGATATAATTCTATATTTATTCTAATCTATTCATGGCATTTAATTTTTGCATTAAATAAATTGTCATAGTTTCCATGTTAAAATACTCTTCAGCATGGAAATTGCAAATTGTTGGCCTGTTGCTTGTTTTGTTTACATTTTTTTCTCCGTTTTTTTCTCCTTTTTTTTATTTTTATTTTGAATTTGTTTACCCCATGTCCAAGCAATTTCCACGCTTAACAGTCACAATTACGATTTACAGTGCGCGGCACTTGTTTTTTATGTTATTTCAATTTTTTGCAGTTTTTGCAGCCGTTTGCATAAATTGTGTCTGTCAATTAAATGTCGTTTGTGGGGGCCCCCGGACTCCAAACTGCCAATCTTAGCTGGTTGTGTGCATAACAAGTCGTCTTTCGATATATCGCATTTATCTTTTTCATCAGTAGCTTTTCAATTGTATTCCCCCTCATGCCCTGATTTGATTCGCAGCATCGATCGCTCAATGCCAAGAGGCAATCAGAGGAATTCTCTTCTTGGCTTCAGTTTAATTGATTTAATTCGATCGCTTGGTTTATTATTTCTATTAGCACTTTGTCTTTCTGTGTCAATATTATGTAAAAATTTGTGCAACAATCAGCAGAATTTCGTTTATGCAGTTTCAATGTTGCACAAAATATTTACAGATTTTTTGCCAAGTACGGACAAGAATATTTGAGTTGATAATAGAGTTAAAAATTTATTTGATATGACAAGAAATTTAATTGTATTTTTAACTTTTCACATTTCTATTTATGTTTTAGCTATTACATTATATTACACTCGAGGAAATCACATCATTAAATCTATTTCTGAAAGTTGAAGAGTTTGGCCATGCTTCTTACTTGCTCTCAGCTATTTATTCTGATTTATTTGCAGTAAACTTACGCATATTTTATTAGGAAAGAATATTTGCATATTCTTCATCTATAAGGACTCAATAGTATTGATTAATTCCCATAGCAAGCTGCTGGTTTTGCTTTGTCAGCCATAACACATGGAAATTTCATTTTTTTTTTTTATTGTAATAAAAAATCTTGAAGTATTCAACGTCCTATTTGAAGCCATGCCAAATGCCAGGCTGCAATTCCTGTTTCTGTGTCGTGAGTGGGAACTGAGACGATGACGATGACGACGACGATGACGACGCCAACAAGAACCACGTCCGGTCGTCGTAAAGTGGATTACAAGCACAGCCGCTCGATCTGTGTCTGTGTCGGAGTCGAAGTCGGAGTCGGAGTCGAAGTCTGGGCTTCCATTCATGCCCACTTGACAAAAAAACACTCAATACGAAGTTTGCCAGCTAGTTTCCTTTTGCTCGGCTTGGTTTTATTTATTGCAAATCAAAAGCTGCAGCAATTTTCATGATTTTTTTATATTTATACTCTAAAGAGAAGGGTATTACACTTTTCTTTAACAAAATATGTAGATATGCAAGAAATTCCTGTTCAATGCTAACTGGTAATATATAGATTTTTGTTTTATTTATGATGAGGTCATAATGAATCAGAAGGAATCAGCATAGGTTTCCCCTCTGTTTAATGAAGTTTAAGATATATTTTCTATTGTTAAAATTAGCTTATTTGCCTAGGTAGATTAAAAATTAAATTCACCCATAAACAACAAAATATTTAACATATTTTACTAAGGTCTACTCTTTGATACGATCTAATATTTAATTAATCTAACTGCAAACCTTTTTTCTGTTTTCTTCTTATAAAATCACAACCAAACAAAAAAATCGCAGCAAAATTTTTACATTAAAAAAAAATTTAACATTAAAAATATCGTTAAAAAAATGATATTTGTTTAAAAAATATTATGGCAAGGGTATTAAATCTACAGCAACCCAAAGATCGGTATTTTTATTTTGCTTTTTTTTATATTTTTTTTATATTTTACATTTTGCCAAGTTCTCTGCGTTTTTGCCGCGTGGGCTGCCGCCAGCTGGCAGAGACGCACAGTCTGGAGGCGCAGGGGAAGAACCCACGTTGATTCTGCGGCTGCTGCTGCTGCTGCTGCAGCCTTATCGTGTGGCAGAAACCTTTGAACTCGACGCAGCTTGAACTTTCGACCAGTGTCATGGGAATTTGAAAGCGATGCCAGCAGAAGTCGACAAGGTGCCGCTTTTGGCAAATGGGCAGCTGCAACTGCTATGCAAATTGTTTGCAACCCTCGAAAAGTGCCCTTGTGGCACATGGCGCAAATTATGAACAGTTGTTGTGCCCACACAGGCAACAAGTGCGCCCGGGCCCGGTCTTTGGCATTTCCTCAGGCTCCCTCGCCTCCCTGCCCAAAACAAACCCGTAACCACAAAAACAATTTACAAAATGTCAACTGGCAATTGGCATGCGCGGCAGATGCCACCGACAAATGTTATCGAAACGAAGCTCAACATGCAACAAAAAAAAAAGAGTTGAACTGGGCTGCAAACTGGGGTTACTTTGTCTAGCAGTTGGTCTGCAATTGACGCATATACCCTGTAATTCATGCTAGGCAGGCAAACATTAAATGGAATTAGCAAGTCAAGTAAACATTTTACCAACTGACTTTCTTGGATTCAAGTTTTCTTGTAGTTGAGTTATTTTAAAAGGAAGGAAGCTATAAATTTTTAAGGCTTGAAAACAGGTTAATTTTAAATATATATATTTATTGGGATGGTGCTATAAAAGCGTCGATTGCTGCACTTTAAATAAATTTATCCCGTATATTTTATGCTTTAATAATTTAATTTTTCTAAACATTTAATAAATAATTGAGTTCTTCAAAAGGGTAGCAAAAAGCGGTTATTTGTAAGAAATAAATAATTATAATTTCTCTTTAAAATAACTAAGAAATCCATTGAAAATTTGTTGTTTATATTTGGTATTATATGTTTTGTACTATAACATATAATTTACAACACATTTATCATGCTAAAATTCTCGATTTAGTAACATAGTATTACAGTCTAAATTCCTTACTAAATCTTGTTAGCTTCCACAGTCAATTTACCGCTAAAATACACAATTTTGTGTACAGTGTCTTATATAGGAAAGTATGTTGTCTCATCCTTCTCTTTTCTTCCGTTCTGAGTTTAAACTTTCCATTGTCTTCTATCTACGCCTACTGACTTATAATGTGTTTCGAGTAGGCGTCTTGTACTACATACATATAACTACTTAGTATAATAACATAAATTTAATAACAGGGGCAGATTCTTAAGTACACACTGTAACTAATTTCATGGATTTTAAGCAGATTAATTGCGTGGCTGCAATTTGCAATTTCTGACTGTAAAATAAGACAAGTTAGGGCATACGATACACTCTATATTAAAAGTCAATGTACTTGTTTCTCTTGGCTACAACAATGCACTGGGAAATGCATCTAAATTGTTAAATTATGCAGCTACTGCGAGGGGGGTGGGATTTACCCTACCCCTTCTCCACAAGCTGCGCGCTACGCATGCGCTGTAAAAAAATGTTGTGTTTTTTATTAGATTTATGCGAATTGTTGGAACTTGGTTGCGGTTTGCGCTAAATTGATTTGAATTTTCTATTGCATTTTTCTTTTATTTTTCATTTGTTGCACAGTACTATATATATTTTTTTTTTTGGCTCCATGAATGAATTGCATTTGGTTTGCCGGTTTGCCCCCACAGCGAGTGGTGCAGTGTGGTGCACTGTGTGGTGCAGAGCTCATGTAGTTCATGTGGGCGTTTTATTTCAGCTAAATTGGCAAACCGCGGCCTGCGGTAACTGTGGGCGTGTGTGTGGTGTGTGTAGCGTGTGTGTGGTGTGTGTGTTAGTTGTGTGTGCCTGTTGGCACCGGCACTTGTTTTCCTTTATGTAATTTCTTTGCAAATTACTTTGAATACACAAGTTTTGCTAGCTGCAACTGCCGCGGTGCCTAATTCAATTTGCGGTTTGTCTTCGCGGCTTTAAATTGAGAATATTTTAACTATCTTGCAATTTGCATATTTCCCAGAGAAAATGTTGTGAAATTAGAGTTCTGATAGGGCTACACACAAATTGATATTACCACAGAAAATACTTAGTTATAGAGCTGGTGTAAATTGCTGGAATTTCTTTGGAAATTGCCACAAACCATGTGATGAGAAAATTCTTAAGTAAATTGTGGAATTTACCAAAGCTAATTTAAAACTGATAAAAGAGTTTTGAATTTTTATGTTTAATAATGTGAAGCTACTCACACAGAGTTTTTTTTTTGCAGTGTATTCTTAATATAGTGGCCCTTTATCTAATCTTTTGTTTTATGCGTTGAAAAGATTGCGTTTTGATTGCAAAACGTGTTTTTAGGACTTATGAAAAAATTGTAAAAAAAACCCGACTAAAACAAAGGGCAGAAAAGGTTCGAAATCCAAATTTATGACTAATCAAAAATGTACAAAAATTATATAATAAAAATAATAATAAAACGCAAAATTAATGCCATTTAGATGCTAAACCAAAAACAAAGTCAAAACGCAATTAAAAAAGCAGAATTAGCAAAATTTGATTTAAAAGTCAGAGTTTTAATCAAAAGTTTTTTATATTTGACAACAAAAAAACCTAGAGAATTTAAGAATTAGAATGTTTCAATTAGAGCAACAAGCTGCAACTGTCAAAGCGCATTTCAATGTGGCAGGTCAGGGTTGCTAATTTGAACAGCGTTGCCAGACAGCTCAGGGTTGATTAAAGAAACGAGAGAAAGAGTGAGAAAAAGGCTGAGAGAGAGAGCGAAGGGGCAGAGAACCCCATGGAGTTTCACAAATATGCGTATTCATTACAATTGATTGACAGACTAGACACAAACCTCGACCATAACAATTCAGGCTTGAAGTGCGCACCCAACGAACCATGGTCCATTTACCATTTACCAGTTTACCAATTTAACAATTTACCAATTTACTCATGTTGTAGCCAGTGCTAAGCAGTGGCCAACGATTTGCAGCCTCAATTAAATTTAAACACAAAACCGCACAAATCACAAAAAAAGAGAATGCGAAAATTGACAGTAGAAGACTATGAAATACTCTATAGGCTTTACAGCTGGACAAAACTGTTAAAAGCCAAAAAAAAAAAAAAAAAAAAATTGAGAAATTATTCTGCAAATATTTAATGTTTAGGTGCATAATTAGCAAAATATTTAATTTTTATTTAAGACATGTATATAAATAGACTAAGGCCTTACTGTTCTTTAGCTTCTATAATCAAAGCAACCCTTTGATTTAATTATAGAGTATATATAGAGTTTAGAAGGCAGTGTCATGGAACATTTTCCAGTGCTGCGATTTTTCATTGTTTGCATAGATTTTTTACAACATTTGCTTTTAAACTTTGGTCAGGTTTTTTATGCCCATTTTAATTGCTTTTAAAGGTTTTTTTTTTGTTTTTTTTATTTTATTTATTAAAATGTGTAAAAATAGCTTCATTGTTTTGGTTAAAAACATTTTCAAGTTCAATGCGTGGGCAGCAAAAAAATTTACATTCAAGTTTTAATTTTTGTAACTCCCTAAAATACCGCGCTCTTTCTCTTATTATATCGCTGTCCCTTTTAGTCAGTGATTTTTTGTGTTGGCTTTTTTTTGCGTGGGTCATGGTTTGGCTTTATTGCTATTATGGCTAACTGGTGTGTGTGTGTGTGTGAGTGTGTGTTTGTGGTTTGCGGCTTGTGTATGTCATCGACATGTATCGCCGCAATATGAGTCAGCATCCAAACGCGTCGGAAGTAGGAGTACCATGCAAAAGTCTGTAATTAAATACTTTATACAAAAAATCGCATCATAGATGCATAACAATTTTTTGCATTTTTCTATGGAATTTTTTAGCATGACTAAAATTGACTTTTTTTTGGTTTAAAAATTCGTTTCGCTTGGCTATACATCAAAAGCCTATAAACTCAAGGGAATCAGCTAATAAAATCGTAGTCACATCTACATATGTTTAGAAATAATAATAGAGAAAAAAAAAATAACTTGAGTTATGCCAATTTAGGCAAATATTTATATAAGGGCTTGGAATCAATTTATATGTAAAACAAAATACATTTTTAATCAAAGTTGTTTGTATAAAAATAATTCGAATTTATACATTTAAAACAAATTTCTCGCTTAATATTTTATGAGCAATTTTGAATGATTTGATTTTAATTTAAGATTATACTCTCTTAATTATAAATATTTCGATGAATAACTGACTGAAAATCATCAAAATTATCGATAAATACTTATTTAAAATTAAATTGACTTTTTCGCAGATATATTTTATATAAAAAACTTCCCAAAGTGTGGCAGAGAGATTCAGGACTTGAACCATAACTCACACAAAGCCATTCTGGCAGAATGAATCAAAAGAAAGTTTGGAACGTAGAAAGCGCCAAGTGGCGTCAAAATAATAAAAAAAAAAAAATAAATACAAAGAGCACGATAACAAAAAAAGGGCAACACAAAAGATTTAAACGGTAGGCAGGTGAGAGACATTGTAAAAATCAAATTAAGCGCGAAATTGGATGCCTTTATTTTTTTTATTTAATTTTTTTTTTTGAATGTGGAACGGGATACATAAAAAGCGGTTAAAAGTGTCATAAAGTCTATATAAGAGTTGTCGGTTAAATGAGTTGCAAACAAATCGCAGTTCATAAATAACCCAAATGGTCGCTCGATTGGCAAATTTCGTGAGATTTTGCATTTTGATGCGCTCTCAACTTCGTGAAAACGTGAACGAGAAGAGTTACCTAAGCGTTGCCCCAGGGCCCAAGAAATCCAACTACAGCTCCATGAATAAAGAGACGGTAAATGGAACTGAAATTGTGGCTGAAAACAAAAAATCCAAAAAAAACGAGGCGTAGCCTGAGCCTATCAGCAGTTCAGCATAGTTCGTTGTGGCACAAACCCTATTCAGCGAAAATCCATTAAACTTCATAACTTTTATGACGCTTTTGCCAAGTGTCACTGACTTTTTGCAGACACTGTCAGAAACGGCAGAGTCGTTAACATTTTTTTGGAAGTTACTATAAAAAAAACTAGATAAAAATATACAACGTATTGTTGCAACATGTTGCTGTCTGTAATAATCATACATTGAAATCAACTTTGACTATCTAAAGTTCCGGTTCAGTCGGTAGCTGACATTGGCACTTGAAATGTTTTAGATAATGAGTTTTTTTTCGCTGGAAAAATAAAAAAAATTGTTAAAAGAACGTTTCGGAATACCAGACAAGAATCTATTTCGTTGAGGAATTAGAAGTCTAATTTAGAAAAGTCTGGCTAATTTTTAAGTATTTTTTATTTGACTTTTCATTATGAAAATTTATAAATTGCCCAAATATTTCCCAACCTTTTTAAATTCAGAACAATTAATAAATTATTATCAATATTATTACTTTGTAAATCTTATTTTAATTTTGATTTTTTCGCCCTTAGTTTTGTCTTCAATTAAAAACATTTTTGGAAATTCAAAACTCGTCGCATATTTATACCCTCATCAAAGACAAAACCAATTTTTTAAGGGCAGCCAACACATTTTCCAAAAATAAAAAATACAAAACATGCAAATCAAATTAAACCATGCAAGAAACTAAAGTATCATATAACACAGCATTTTATTATTATCTTTTAGCATTGACCCAGTTCCAGGAAAGGTAAGACGACAACTTCTCGACAATCGATAGAAGTTATTGAAACATTTCAAAACACATCTTTAGCCGAATGATGATATGAGTCTATTAGTGCTGCCAAATCACACAATTTGTGCGTGCATAATAAAAAGTAAATTAATATTTATGGCCTTTTAAGCTGCACATTTAAATGTGTGTCAAAACTCAAACTGGCCGGAAATTTGCCAAAAAATCAAAAAACACGCAATTCAACTCGAAATGCGAATATGCATAAATCAAATGGCACTTCCGTTGCGCGTGGGCTATATATAAAAGACCTACAACAAAAATATAAAATAAAAGTAAAATCAAATAAATGAAAAGTGACAATTTTATTAGAAGACAGCGCAGACAGAGACACCCAAGTCTAAGCCCAAGCTCAAGCCACAATGCCAACGCATGCGTATTTGTAAGCTATTTTGATACCCTGTAAAGCAGAAAATTATAGAGAAAAGAGTATACTTAAGTTGTGCAAAGGTAAGTAGCAGGCGGAGGGAGGTAGCCTTATAAGTGTCGTATTAAATATTAATTATTAATAACAAATTATTAATGACTTTAAGTGCAGAAAGTAAATAATAAACTTCAGGGATTAAATTCCATATTTTTTCGTCGTTTAACAGAAATAAAAGCCAATTTCTTATTGATTTGGCATACCATAATCCACATCCCTTAAATTTTATTAAAATATTATAATAAATACTAAAGTTATTTAAGAATTAGCATCGGTGCTTTCAGAACTTTCTGCTGATTTTTAATAACTCAAAATATCAAAAAATAAATAAAATAAAAAAGATTTTTGTGTAAGCTACATATATTTATCAACAAAAAACTATATTTTAAATAACAAGTTGCTATTTCAAAACTGAATCTAACGCAAAAGACAAATCAATCAGCGACTAGTCAAGTTATTTATACATATATTTAAATACCGAAAATACTACACTTAGGGTGATATTTAAGTTATTTATACATATATTTAAATACTGAAAATACTACACACCTAGGGTATTTCCTAGTCAAACACAATCCAACAGAGCAATTGTGCTGCTCGCTTTTAGAAGTGCAAATTTTGTTTTTATTTTTTATTTATTTTTTTTTGGGGAAAACCCACGCAAAAACGCAGACAACGCGGCCACTCACTTCGTCATTCATTCATTCAATACGCCCCAGCTGCGCTACCAGCTGATTCATTCACTCATTCATTCATTCATTAGTTTACGTTTCACGTACCATTCATACGACATTTTTGACAAACAATCTTCCAACTCTGCGAACTGCGATTGGGAACTGCAGACTGCGCCTTCGACTGCATCTGTGGGTCGCATTTTGTGGTCCACACTGAACCGATAGATAGCCTGTCCATAATTGGCATCGACCATCGATCAGTTTAATATTTCAGTTAGCTAATGCGGGTTGAACTTAGATTTGTGGGCTGTAGCATTTTAGTGGGTTTACAGCATCATGATTTAGTGGCCAATGCATCTCATTGCTTCAGTTGAATATTTATGCAGCTCTCCAGCTAGTTGTATGGCAATTTGTTAAACTTTAATTGCCTTTTGCAGTGGAAGCGTAGGAGCTATTTGGAACAGGTTAAATATATAGCTCGGAAACAGACTATAAATCAATTCCAAAAATGTGATGATGGGTTATGCTAGTAGAAGTGGGTCAACTGGAAAGATTTGATTTTTGTTTTTTTTGGGCATAATAGCAAAAGTGAAATATAACTATAAAAGTAGCAAAAAATTTATTAAATTCTTGTGTGGAGGATTAACATATAGTATAAAAATAAATACAATATACAAGAAAATACCCTGCATTTTAATAACATTCAATATGACAAGGCTAAATTAGTCAATTAACAAATGAATTTTCCAATCGCAAGAATTGGCGCTCTGAAAATCGCAAAACAGTAAAAATTAAGTGAAATTTGCTTGGTTTTTCTGAATCTAATCAAATGTCTTAGTTCTCTTGTCCCGCCTACCCCCATTTAACCATTAAAAAAGCTGTAGAATATATTAAAATTAATTTCTTTTAACACTCGATTTTTCGAACAATTTTAAACAAACTTTTTCTCACGCAAAAACACAAACAAAACCACAAAAAATTTTGGCACTAATAACTTTATAAGTAATTAAGATATAGTGATAAATTTATGTCCACACTCTAAATTAGCAAAACTAATGAATTTTAAATTTTGTTTCTTATTTTTTTGCTAAACATTGCAACACAAAACCCAAACTTGGAATACTCTACACAGTTCAACACAAAAATTTGTTGTTTTATTAATTTGTAGGCGCATTAGCATATGAAATTTTCTATAAACATTTGTATACCGTTTGTCTTTGTCTCGTAGCTAACAAAATTAATTTGTTTTCAATGAAAATGAGCATTTAATTTGAGCGGCTTTTTTGTTTGGGAAAGAAATTCAAATTTCAAATTAGCGACTTAATTGTGTGAAATTAATTTAAATCTAATTTTTGGTAAGGCCCTAAAGGGAAAACAAATAGTTGCCGGCTTGTTAGGCCCACAGAATTTATTTAAAAAATGTATTTAGTTATGCATTTTATAATGGGTCTCCTAATTATGATCAAATTATTGCCCCAAGGTCAACATCTCTAGAGATTTTAGGTGATTTTGGATTATAACTTATTGTTGAGTTTTATTTATTTTTTTTTTTTTTTTTTGCTGCCTTTCGTGTGGATGATTGGGCGATAAAAATGGATTATGGATTATATTGAATATATATTTTTTTTATTCAAAATAAAACAATAACAATATTGATTTAAATAAATGACTTGAGCGCTTGTTGGAAACTTTAAATGGACTGCCCAAAGCTTAAATCTATCTAATTTCAGTGTTGAGATTTTTTAATATGTTTATCTAGGGTTTCACTTTACGTTATTTATTTGTTTATTTTAATTTAAAAAATTTGTAGAAACATAACAGATAATTATCAAATGACATATAGAGAAATTTTAAACAGGTTTTGCAGTATTTAAAATATTTAGTGGCTTTTAATAATAACTATTTAATTTAATATGTAATTAAAATAAAATCTGAAATAGTGATTAATTTAAAAGCTACTTAGAAGCATGTTGTGCGGTTTAATTTAAATATGTATTATTGTTTTATATGACATTTTATTTTACAAATTTAGTTTAAATATGAATTTCTATGTTTACTTCTAAATTCTTTGTTCATAGTCTTTACTCAACTTCTAATGTAAAAAACAAAGAATTATAGCTATGTTTATAGGTTGTCTTATATATTATAGCTTGTTTTATATATCACTAGATCTTTTTTATAACTTTGTGGAACTATAATGTTCTATAATATCAGTTACTCAATAAAGGCTTTCATATGATATACACAATTTAAATTACTTTATAACACATTAGTTCTACCAAGGTTTAACTAAGCATTATTATGCATATATTATAATCGCAAAAATCGCCTTTGGCATCAGATATTTATAGATTTATGTTTCAATATTTGTTTTAGGCAATATTTTTGTTTTGGTTGTCAAATATTATTCAATGACATTAGCACATCATTAAGAGATCTTTGGGTTTTTGATTTCCTACCGTTTTATATGATTTTGCTTTTGTTGCTGGTTCTAGCCAGATCTTAGTTTTACCATTTTTAAATCTCTCAGGCTGCTGTTTTGGCCCATTATGCTAATGAGCGTCACAGATGTGTCTATGTCCCAAAGCGGCTTAAAGTGGAAGTGGTCGCCAATCGGCGCAGAACTTGAAAACAAATTATAAAATAAAATATATAGAGTTTTTTTTTCTTTTCTCTTTCCCAAACATACTGTGTATTGTGCATAAATTTGCATAAATTTAATTGTGGGAACACGCGTGTGCCCAGACCATGTAGCAGACCCAGTCCCAGAGCAGACTTTACCAGATTGTCTTGGGGTTTGTCAAGCTTTCAGCATTTGGCTGGCGCATTACGCACTATCAACATCATCATCATCATTATTGTGATCGTCATCATCGTCATCCTCATCATCGTCATCGCTATCGATTGCTATCGCTTCACGATGAGGCGTTGAGCTGCATACAAATGAGTTATGTGGCTTCAATTGTGTGTGGGCGCCACTTGAGGTTGCGGGGAGGGGGATAGCGCCTAGGGGCAACATTATCAGCCATAATGCAACACTTTATCAGCATTCTTTGAGTGTTGATTATGTGCTGCATAATTTCCACCGGAATCTTATATTCACATTTGAACGCTTTCTAAGACGTTCGCGTCTCATTAATCATCTCTTTGGGGCGTGGTAATTTTTTATATTTTTGGATTTTGGGTCGTTGTAAATATTTTGACCAATATTTTGTACCAGTTTTTTTTATTTTATTTTTTTTTTATGATATTTCTTTTTTTTTTATTTTGTTTTACACGGTCGCCGGCTTTTTTTGTTGTTACTGCTTTTTAATTTGCTGTAAATAGAGCGTGTGATTGACAGCGGCTCTCCACGTTGTGTTTTCTATTATTCTAGCTTTTTTTTAGGTTTTTTTTTTTATCTCTTTAATATGCTTTGATTGATTGATTTGGGGTTTTGTAACGCAGAATTGGCATAAACTATTTTTTTTGTTTTGTTTTATGAAATTATGAAATATTTCACTTAAAAGTTGAAACACTTAAATTAGCTATTCAGTTCCTTGATTGACATCTGGAATTTGGCTCGTGAGACGAAAATTGATATTAATAAAGTTATTAAGTTTTTTCAAGAGTTCTTTGTCTTCTCGAAATTAAAGAGATTTTTTTTATATAAAAATATAAAGTTGAACCTTCGCTTGATGTTGAGTTTGAAGCACTAAAAGAATTTATATTTTTCTAATTAATTTTTTTTTATATTCAATAAAGGCATTTGTAATTGAAAAACCTTTTTCAAAGGTATTTACATATTTTAAAATAGTTAAAATATTTTGAAAGAGCAAAAATTTATCAAATTCATATTTTATATAAAATCAAATATTATTATTATATTTTTACGCTTATATAAACTTCATGTTTATTAAGAAAATAAAGCTTAATCAAATTAAAATAGAGCTTAGCCATGAAAACTTGTAGTTTAAGCTATAAATCTGAAACTAAAATGAACTTTAAAATTTGTAAGCCATTTTTTCAGTCTTTTTTTTATTATTAACAACATATTGTTGCATTAGCATATCTATGATAATTGAAAATGTTGCTAGACATCATTTAAAGTATTTTTTATTAATGAAGCAACGACAACTCGAGGCACTTCGAATGACACTGAAAAAACTACTATTTAGTAGTAATAAAATCGAGACTCGAAACAAGAATGATATTATACCTAACTACAGTTCGAGTGCAGGTGTGTCTGACAAAATAGTTGTAAAGCTCATGTTAGTGATACGATGAGGCCTCGATGGGACAACATTTTAATAGACATATGTGTCTATGGCAATTTGCCATGCTCTTTAGAGCGTATATAATATCAAAAAATTCAACAAATTGCCGTCTAAAACGTGATCAGGTTGACATTGAAAAGCGACTGAATATGATGAAAATAATGCGATAGAACGTGGCTTATGAAATTGACAATAAGTACAGTATAGAGTATAGAAAAATATAAATAATATATAGCATATTGAAAGAGAACAGAACATTTCAATTGATAATGACAACATAGAATTAAAAGTTCAACTGATTTAACCCTACCCAGAAAAATGGAAACGCCTTCAAATAAAACGCGCTTCACTTCAATTTGATGCTTGATTTTTAGTTTCTAAAGACTCGGACCAGCCATGTCTAATATAATTCTGGTTTCGTAAAAATTTTTGATAGAGTGGCCCTATCAATTGTTGTTATTTTTGTGTGCCATTTTACACAAAAAATATGACATAAGCCTTTAAAAATAAGTATTCTTAAGAATTTGTACACAACTGTGAAGTAAATTATATATATATATATATATATAACTACAAATATTCACAATTGTAAACTGCTTGAATGACAGTTTCATAAATCAAATACCACTTAATCGTGCGGCTTGTCAAAGAGTTCAGTTTATATAGTATATATTTAGATAGTACAAAAGTAATTATTTATCTTGCTTATATGCAGCGTTTAGCTTTTTTAAAAAATAGTCAAACTAATTATTAGAGACTTTGGCTAAAAAGCACTGAAAGCATTGGTAATTAAAGTAAATTTGAATAGAGAAAAGTTCAGAATATAATTTTCAATGTAAAATATAAAATAATTTATATAAAATGAAATTCAACTTTAATTGTATTTAAATGTATATTTATAGATTGAATAAAAGTTATTTTTTAAATGCATATAAAGATAAACATAATCTGCTTTTAAAACTAAATTAATTACCATTTAAAATGCATTTTAAATAATTTATATAAAATTAAATTCAACATAAATTGTAAGTATATTATTATATATTTATAGATTGAATAAAAGTTAAATTTTAAATGTTTATAAAGAGAAACATAATCTGTTTTGAAAACTAAATTAATTACCATTTAAAATGCATTTTAAATAATAAAAAACAGCCTTCACTCATAAGTAATATAATACCTACGTTCATATATTTAATTTAATATTAATATTATAGTTTTTGCTGCTGTTTTTTATGAGATTCATAATTTTGTCATGGTTAATGATTATGATTTTATCATGAAGATTAAATAACAAATATTTTAACCAGCTGGCAACACTAGCTATCAAATGTTCAACAAGATTCAAACTATTACGATCTGTCAGTAACAAAATAATTAAATTAAATGAAGTTCTGATCATTTTATGAACTGAAAATAGAAATGGAACTCTTAGCATATTATTGTATCAAACTCAGCCAACAATTGGTGATAAAAAGGATTAATTTAAGCTTAACATGCAGTATAATAAACGTTTTATAGCCTAACATGAGCTACCTAGTTTACATTGGAAAAGGTTATACTATAAAACTGGACATCGGCTCTTCAAAGCTTGTCACTGTAGATCTTTAAAGTGTTTACGATGTTTAAATTACAATTTTGTATATAAAGTAGTATAACTGACGTGCGATGTGGTAATATGTACGCTTTGCTTTAAAGCTGTTTAGATTGAAACGTCTTTTAATTGCATGTTAATTGCCTTAACCACCGGTTAGACTGGCAGGCTAACTGGGCAAATGTAGATGATAATGATGATGATGATGATGTTGGTAGTTCGTTTCAGAGATCTGCAAACACGATACAAAGTCACATCTTAGGCAGAAGTCACTGGACATTGTTTGTTCCTTTGATGTGTTTGTTCTGTATTTCTTTTTTTGGTTCTGGAAAACTGGACTGGAGACTGCAGTTGGCTTTTAAAACAGTTGCACTCATTTGTTGTCCCAGTCGCCATTATTGTTCTTGTTCTTGTTGTTGTTGCTGTTGTTTATCTGTAGCTTCACCTCGTTGTTCTCGAGTTGCAAGTAAGTAAGTACCTACTAAAGTTGAGACGACTTCTCTCTCTCTACAGCTTTGGCTCTGAACAAAGACAAGTTTTTCAAGTTTTCCGACATGAAGTCATTCAAGTGGCAACAAACAGCCCACAAAAGTACATGACAAGAGGGGTACAGGTACAGGGGAACAGGGCACAGACATTGACCACAAGAAGACTAGAAGGCGTTCCACAACAGTTTTGTTGTCTCTTAGTTGTTGTTTTAGTTGTTGTTTTAGTTGTTCCGAGCTGTCATTTGCACTTGACGTTCAAGTGATATAGCAACAAGTATTGCAATAAGTCTTATTTATACTTGCACATATGTATTAAGTCTATAATTCTAACAATTGAAGCTCAAAGGAATCAATTAACTAAGATAAGATAAAAGGATTGCTAAGAGTTGCTTTCAAAGAATAACTTACTTGGAAAAAATATTCTAGTAATTATAAAAATAAAATGAAAAATATTTAATTCTGTCAGCAGTCATTCATTTAAAAAAAAGTATAATTTTTTAGACTAAAATATTGTAAAAATTATTGCTAATAAAATATTGTGAAAGTTATAGCTAATTCCCCTAGAAATGTATATGTTTAAAATGAAATTAATTCAAAGCAATTACTTAAAAAAGACACCTGCTAAAAATTTAAACATTTTCCATAGAAACATTAATAAATAATGAGAAAGTTTTAAGTATAGTTTAAAGAAATTTTAATTAATTTTTTAATTTTTTAATTTTTTATTTAATTCAAATCAACTTTGCTTTAGAATCTAAAGTTTAGAGAATTTTTTACATTTTTTATTCTCCCAGTAAGCCTATCAATTTAAATACTTAAAAAAAACATATTGAATAATTTATTTTAAGTAAACTTTAAGTACACAAACTCATACACTTAATGCTCAATTATAAAACTGAATAATAAATATTATTATTTACGTTAAACACTTTAATACAGACTGACCAGTTTGTTAAGTACCTTAAGACCTCAAATTTCATATATACTCTATAAGTAACTAGTTTACCTTTATCGCCTTCGACATAAGCTTGTGCATTTTATTGGCCTTATTTATGGATGGGTTAAGAGAGGGGGGGAAGTCTTCTGTAAAGACAAAGACAACAACAATAACAACAACAACAATATTGAAGCACTGACCCAATTCGAAACTATGGTTACGCTTCGGTGTTCACTTGACTCTATATATTTGGTATACTAAGAGTTTTTTATTTTATTTTTTTTTTTGGGGTTTGTAAACAGCTCATTGTGAGATTTTTTTAGTGGCATTCAGTGGCAAGTGTTAATTAAATTTGATTTAAACTTTAGAGATTGAATTGATTTGAATGTGAGGCAAATGAAGCGTGCACAAATAAATTTGTTTTGTGGCCCTTTTAATCTTCAGGGCTCGGTAGCTTGGTATTCGGTATTCAGGAAATGATTTGACAATTTGACTTTACAGCTTTTATATATAATGTATTTATGTATTATGTACTTATAGCAAATCGACAGACTAGTTGGCATTATGAGTAAATTGAGCACATTCAAGAAAACCCGTCATTACATTCACATTGAGGCAGTTTTTCAGTTTTCAGTTGGCCAAGACATAACTTTTGGACATAATTAAGACATCGCAAATGGCATTTGGGGAAAATGTTTGCCATTTGCGTTGACAGTTGTCAACAACAGCGTTAACTTGGCTAATTAATCAAAAAAATGTGACAACATATTTGGCCTAAGTGCCTTGACAAAGTTGGAATAGTTAAGAAAAAAAAACAACAACTAGTAATAGGTAAATGATTTAGAAAAATATGCTAATGAGAACATATATATAAGTGTAGCAAATGTATGCACAAATTTATCTCAATATTTGTATGCTAATGTTTTTCTAATTAGTTTTGTGATAAGTTTATGCACTGGGAGAAACCGGAGCTGTTCAGAAAGCGCACTGAAAGCAAGCAAATTTAGATTAAAAAATAATTTCAGAATTATATTGTACACTTCAAGCTCTTGTTTTTTAATTTTTAGAAGTGAATTAGAAGTCCAAATTCTGTCAAAATGTCAATGCAAATTATTTATTTTTTTCCTCATATATTTATTAAAACTCGCATCACAATTTTCCTAAATTTTTAAAGTACAGAGAAATTTATAAAAATATTCTGAGTTTGCAGTTTTATTGCGATTGCTATTTGACTTCTTTTTTTTTGTTATTAAATATATTATTTAATTATAATTGATTAGACCCTCTGATCTTACTTTATAATTTGTGATATTTAAATTGCAGCTACACATAAGAAAGTAAATAAAATATAATAATATCCGATGGCAAATATTTTTATGTATAATTTTATAACATTTTTCCCAAGGAAAAATATAATTTTCCTAAATAAATTTTGCTTCAAAAATTCTTTGATTTAGCGCTTTAGTTAATTAAATAAAAACTACGATTTCAACCTTCCCCCTTATAATGCTATTTTCTGATAATAAACTTTTATCTATGATCAATATATTTTAACAACAAATACAGGATAATACTTTGTTTACCAGGGTAGTAAGTAAACACTGCCATAACTACCATTTGTCAAATCCATGGCTACAACTGACAAAGCCGGCAAACAAGACCTTCAACCCCGCAACCAGGACATTATTCTATTGATTCTTCAGTTAACCATAATGCAGTACAGTTGGCTGCCACAGGAACGACGCCAGGTGAGAATACGAGAGAAGCCTCCGTTGGTTATATCAGTTCAACGCTATGCGCGACTCCAGGAGAATGCCCAGCAGGCAGCCAGGGAGGAGCAGCTGCAAAGGCAGCAGAGGCGTCAGGATTACGAGGAACAGCTACGCCTGGGCGGCGAGGAGTTGTTGCGGCAATTCGAAGGCCGTAAACTATGCCGTACACAGCAGGAGCACTGCAAGAGTGCCCAGCGACGGGAGAGGGAACAACAGCAGAGGGCCAAGCAGCAAGCTATGGAGGATGGGGTCGCGCAGCGGGGTGAAGAGCAGCAGCGGCAACGGAAGCGCATTGAGCAGGCACAACAGCTGCTGGAGCAATTGCGTCCCGGACCACGTGAACTGAACTGTGCCAAGCTGCAGAGTGAGGTGCTGCGTGGCATCAATGCCCAGAGGCAATTGCAGACGCAACTTGCAACAGCCATGGAGCAACAGCGCACTAGGGACAGACGCATCTATGGCGAACAGGTGCACAACGAACTGGAGTTGGCCCAGTTGCGTCAACATGAACGTCGCCGGCAGCTGGGCGAGCACAAGCGGGAACTGCTTAAGGCGATTGAGCAGCGTCAGCGGGAACGCAATGCGGCCAAGGCAGAGCAAATGGAGCTGGCACTGCAGGAGCGGCAACGCAATCAGCTGCAGCTGCAGGAGCAGCAGCTCAAGGAACGTGCAACACATGCAGCCAAAGTGCAACAGAGAAGGGAGCATGCACTGGCCGCCTTGGTGGCAACGGAGCAGCGTTGCCAGCGACTGCGGATGCTGGATGAGGTGGAGCTGATGCAATGTGTGGTGCACAATGAGGCCAAGGCCAAGCTGGAAAGCCTGAAGATTGACCAGGCCAAGCAGCGTGTGCAGCGACGCCTCCGACGTAATGAGCAGCTGGCCAAGCAGCTGGCACCTCGATTACATTACAGCGCTGGCGAGGATGAGGCGCGCTATGAGCGACAGCTGGCGGAGATGCACAGAGCACACAGCGTAGAGCAGCAAACACGTCGCCAGCGGCTGGAGCAGACGAAAGCAGAGCGTCTGGCCATGCAGCGCGCGGAGCAGCAGCAGGCGGATGAAGTCAAACAGCGCGAAGAGCTTGAACGACGCGAGGATGTGGCCAGACGACTACAAAACGAACTCATCCATGTTCAGTTCAAGCGGCAGCAACGCCAGGAGCTGCTGCGTCGTCAACATGAGCTACGCGCCCAGCTAGACAAACAGGAGCAGCAGCGCCTCGAGGAGGAGTCACGTCCTGGCATCAATTACAATCGACTGGCGCAGCTGGAGTGCCTGCGAGAGGATGACTTCTTCGTGGACTATGCCCATCAGCTGATGGCTGAGGCCACCTCCAAGGGCTGTCCCCTCAAGCCCTTCATACGCGCCGTGGAACAGTACAAGAATGAGAATCGCATTGGCGCTAAAGTGAGAATTCCCCGGCATATGCTGACCAAGTTGACAATGGGCAGACGCACCAAAGGCGACAGCTCAGCGGAGCAAAAGTTATTGGAACAGCAGGCGGCAGGGAAGAGTAAGGCAGAGAATCCATCAGAAGAAGAACAATACAAGAAGAAAATTGAAGAGAATCTTAAGAAAATTGAGGCTTTGGTGCTGGCAGAGGCAAAGCAAAATGAGGAGAAAGAAGAGAAGCTGAAGAATTGATTTTAGTTTGATTAATCAATCAAATATATTTCTACAATTTCAAAGAATTGAAAGAGTTTCTAGCAGCTAAAAGATGAGAAAATTTCTATATCAAAAAATGTATAACAAATCAAATTAAACTGAAATTAAATTTATATTTTAAATAACTAACTTTATGATTAAAAAAGAAATACATTTACATATATTTAAATCGATTAAATTTTCTTTTTTCTTTGGCAATTGCAATTCACATTGAAATATAATATCAATTATATGAATACACAAAAAAAAACTGTATTGAATTCCCAATTCAAGTCCAGCTCAACCTGCAACTTGCAACTTGTGCCCCAACTCGAATTCGAAGTTCAAAAAGAGAAGCTATCAATTACCAATGCCAGGTTCCATTTGCATTACTCATTGGCCTGAAATGTAACTCTTGTGGGTAATCAAATTCCAACATTACTCGAGGTGTTTACACTCTCTATACTAACTAACTAAGTAACTAAATTACGATATAGTAGTTGGCAGTGGTTATTTATGGGGCATGTTTTCAGGGATGACACAAAAGTGCTTTTTAGGTGAAAGGCAACTCTGGCAGTTGCATGTGAGATTGTCATCAAATAAATATATTTACTATGGCAGTTGAGAAATTGCCGCAATTTGCATTTTACGGATTGTACAAGTTGATATTTATGTGGATCAATCAGGTACAGGCACTTAATAGACGTTGAATAAACTAAAATAAAAATTGTGCAAAATGGCAGAAAATTTGAAAATTTCACCAATAAATTGGTAATGCTAAAGCTAACATTTGAAATTATTAAAATAGTGCAATTAACAATTGATTTTATATTGAAATTAAAAATTAGTAAAAAGCGTTATTTGCTTTAACTTTAAAAATAAAATATAAAACCGCTTGGAAATGAAAAACTTTCACATATAATTATAACATTAAATATTCATAATTTTCAAAAAATATAAATCTGTTACAGGGGCTTAAAGAACACCCTAAAAACATAAATTGTAAACTCTTTGCTTAAGCTAACTCCAGGGATCAATTTCACATTAATTACAAGATATTACTCATACGTAAATCTAAACAAAATATTTCAATAATGAAGCCAAAGAACCGGGCCAACCCTTGCTATAAGTACGAATATTCCCCATATCATATCAGAAACAACCCACACATTGGGCAAGAGTCTTACTAAAGTGTCACAAAATTGAATTATCTGTGTTCGAGTTACACTATTCTATTTATATAATATATATATATATATATATATATATATACGTGTGTTTGTGTAGTCATGTCAATCAACTGGGTTTTTAGTTTGTATTATTATTTTGTATTTATTTTTTAGGCTTTTTTTGTTTGTTCTCTAAGGCAAACACAACACAATGAATGTGTGTATCTGACGCTTAAAGGTTTTATCTTATATTTTTTTTTTCATGTTCGTCGTGAACTTGTTGATTTTAGATACAAAGTTTCTTGTCGTCTCTTGTTGTATTTGCGCAACCAAACAACGAATATTGTCGAAACGCCAGAAACACGAAGGTTAATGTATCTTCCACATCGTTGAAGTTGTATCTATTGCAAATAAAACAAATAAACAGCAACGTGTGTCGCTTTTTTATTGTTTGTTTTTGGTTTTTGGTTTAGGAAGTTTGAAGTTCTCAATTTAAGCTTATTTATTGTCAATTTGTTTTATTTTCTTTTTTTTAGCAAAGTCTGCGACTCACCAGACTTTTTTAGCTTTGCCGACGATTATTAAATATATATATATATATAGATTTGCCTGATTTCTTAGAACTTTTGCCATTGTCTGAGCTAAAAATTGAGCTGTGCCAACATAAATTTGATTTTGAATTATGAATATTGTATCAAATTTTGCACAAGCCAAAAAATAAAATTTAAAAAACCTCAAATCCTTTAATGCGCAAAAGTTTGTCAATTAGTTAAAGGATTAAAAAACTAAAACTGGCTTCTGCAAACATTTGTCAACATAGATTCGAGCTAATTAGGTTTGATGAGCTAATGAGATAAAAAAAATAGGCAGAAAAATACACTGTAAAAAAGTAGATGCTAACTTTTCATAAAAATTAACTTTAAATGAAAAAAGATCGACAATCTTAGTTGGTTAAATGTATATAATATATTTTTTATATTTTTTACATAAATACTTTACAGATTGAAATTTCTCAAAGATGACTAATTCAGCAGTGACAACATTTATTAGTCATTTATGCAAATATTTCAAAGAATGTGTTAATTAAATCCATTTATGAAAATGTAAACATTTAACAAATAGGCAAAGCATTCAACTATAATACTTTCTTAATAGATTTTATT
The DNA here is from genome assembly GCA_035043045.1 of Hirtodrosophila alboralis. NCBI lineage: Eukaryota > Metazoa > Arthropoda > Insecta > Diptera > Drosophilidae > Hirtodrosophila > Hirtodrosophila alboralis. The sequence continues at coordinate 785,060 of JAWNNH010000242.1, forward strand.
TGTTTTGAAAAAAAATAGAAAAGATATTATTATGTTATGTACAATAAGCAAAAATTTCTAGAGGTTTTGCCAGAATTAAATTTTATATTACTTACTAAGATTTCCAGTGGCAATTTCTGTAAGAAATTTTTAGTAACATGTCTGTGTAACTTACCTAAAAAATAAAAGAAAATTATTTTAATTAGTAAATTAATTTAAATGAATTATAAGAATTTGGTAAAAAAAAAAAAAAAGAAAGAAATGTGAAGCAAACGATATTTATTAGCTAGTAAATCAATTTAAATAAATTATAAGAATTTGGTAAACAATTAAATGAGTTATGAACCAAATGATATTTATTAGATTTAGATATTAAATATGTAATATGTATCTATGTATTTATTTATTTATATATTTATATTTATGTATTTATTTATTTTTATTTATATACTAGGAACTAAAGCTGCAATATTCTCTTAAGATACATATTAAATTTCTACATCACATCATATCATAGTTTAATGTTTGGATATAATTTAAAGCAAATATTTATATTTTTTCTAAAATATATACGGTTCTTAATTTCTTATTTAATATTATAAAATATATTCTATATTTTGCTGTTTTTAATAAATTATTCATAACAAGTTTGCCGAAGGAATAAACGAAGGAATAAATTTTTTAAACTTAAATAGCTTTTATATTTGATAAATAAATATTCTATTTTGTCATTTTAAATGATCTGCTTAGTCAAAACGAATCTAAAAATACCCCATATATTATATTTTAAATTTTCTACGAATTAGCTTGATTTATTTACAATTTAAAAGCTATTTCCTCTCTGGGCTTGACTTGATAGCCCGAACAATTAGTACAAACAACACCATATAAACATGTGCCCCATTTAACCTTTCCTACTTGTCTTTTATTTTTCACACATTAAGCTCCATGACAATTTGTATATATATATACTATATAGTTATTTGTGTATATTTCAGAGTCCTCAAAACATTTTAATGGCTCATTAAAAACAGAACCAAAAATGTTCCATAGAATTTAAGTAGTTCAGACTGACAACACATGTGACATCAAAAAAACAATAGCGCATATCAGATGAGATATAATTGTGTATATATATCTAGCAAGTTGGTTTCAACAAATTGCTCTGACATTATTTTTTTGGGTAGAAATGTAGCTCAATAGACACACACAAAAGAATAACAAAAGTCAAGAGATTGCCTTGAGATCAAATCCCATTTAGTAGTTGCAAATTGCAGATACACAAAACAACAACACTTGACTGCAATTACGAGAACAACTTCCTTTGCCTCCAAGCCTCCCTAACCCCCTATCATTTAGCTCTTTGCATTCCATGTGCAATTGAAGATCAGGCGCCAAACTGCAACTCCAAGTGGATGCCATTGCATTTGGCGCCAGACGCCACACATCTTAAGTAAACAATTTTCAGGCGTTATATAGACACTCCCCATAATACTTTTGACTTTTACAAGTAAATATATTTCCATACATATATGTAATTATATTATGAAGGCAGGAACTAAGCTTTTCCTGTTATAAATATTTATATATTAATGAAATTTACATTTCAAGATATTTTCGAAAAGTTTTTGTAATTGAAATTTAGAAGAGGGTTGGGTTTTCAAAATAAAAAAAATTGATCACAGGTTTGAGTTTAGTTTTAAACATTATAATTAGAGATGAGCGACAATGTTTGTTTAATTTTAAAATAATATTAAAAGGCTTTCAACTAAGTTATATTGTGTATAATCAATTAGAAATTGTTATGATTTTTATGATTTTTTTGTTGACCTTAGTTTGTTAGGAGATGAGCTTAGTCGGCTCATTTAGAAATATTTATATTTAAAAATATTTGTCAGCAAATCGTCACCTTTAATAAAATCTGAGTTGAACATTGTTAAAGAAAAACCCAAAAAATTTAGTCCATGAAGAGCTGAATATTTAATATTATATTTTTTCTAATTTTGTCAATTATATAGTTATTTATTTACTTTTTTAATATACTTTTTTATTGAATTACAACAGTCTTAAATTAATTAGAGATACATGCGTTGAAATATTACCTATTTTTCCTTCTACACTCTTATTAATATTTATAAATATAATTACTTATTATAAAAAAAGTCACTGTTCAGCACAATATTCATCAGTCACAGTGACTTCTTCACTTGCTCATAACACACACCAAATATTACTCAAAAAATTTAATTACTATTGACTGATTAAAGCATATAAACACATATTTATATTTAATTTCACAATTAACAATTTAAACATTTCCTATAACTTTTAATCACAGTTTAAGCATTAGAATTTTGTTTATTAAAATAAATTAAATTTTCTTGTTTATATAAAAATAAACACATACAAAAACGCTCCCAAAAACCCAATACTCGGACTTCAACAATATATCAGGTGCAGTTCAATAGTTCAGTGTCAGTTTGATAATTCATTGTTAGCGGCCTTCAATAGAACAATATTATAGTAAATAAAACTGACCATTGAGCCGTGACTTACAAAAGTTGAGTTTTAGCTTTTGTGTAATGTAAATAAAATAATAATAATAATATAAAATTAAGCTTGAAAAATGATTTTACAATTTTTTCATACAAAACAAAGGCGCAGTTTTTGGGCTTTAGTTTTGACTATTCAAAACTTGCTTGAATTATGGTATCAAGTCTTTGTAGCTTCGCCAGCTTCTTCCGCTTTGTAATTAATCAATTTCAGCTTCAAAATGCATACAATATAAATCGCGCACATTGTGTGAAAAATAAGCAACAACTCAACAACAAAAAACAACAACATTAAACCACAACGCGAATTTATAATAAAAATGTTAAAATTTACGAGACAAAGGCGCAACATTGACGTGGCTGCAACATGTTGCCGTGTAGCAGAGGAGCCTATAACATGGCCTGGCAACATGACCAATCCCCAAAGTTACCAAAGGAAACCTTTAAATGTGTGTGTTTACTGGATAAAACTGTAAACTTTCGTTAAATATTTGTAAACAATATGAAGGAAAGAGAAACTAAAACTTAAATGCAGCTGCCAGAAGCCGCCGGAAAAGATTATATAGTACAATGGGAAAATATGGGAAAAATTTATTATAAAAATTAATTCCTAATCAGAATTTTCCAAGCTCTTAGCTGCACTTTTTTAAAAGATTATAAATTATTTTAGTGATTCGATTAAATTAAAAAGTAATGCTTGGTTTTGAAATTAGATAATGCATATTATTATATACAATTACTGATAAATTCTGTTTTTGATATAAAAAAGACATGTTTCTTTACTTATTTGATTTCAAATCCTGATGAATCTAGACTGTTAATTTACTAAATTTGGAATATAAAGTTATTGAAATATATTTTTGTTTAAAAATAGGGGAAAAAAAGGAAAAAAAATAGGAAAAATGGTAAAAAAAAATTTTAAATTGTCTGGAATAAAAAGTTGAAAAATTTTAATATTGAGTATATAAAGAAAATAAACATTTATAAAAAAAAATCTCACCAACTATTGCTTTCGATAATAAAAGTTTTCATTCCTTTTTTATATACATAATATTTTTTTGAGAAAAGTTGATTGTTTTGCTTAAAAAATATAAACTTCATTATTTTTATAGGGAATGCTGTCTAAATGTTAAGAGTTTGTATTGTAAAAACCCAGAAAATGTTCTAAAGGATATCAATCAATCCACCAATATCATTAAAACAGCAGAATTAATAAAATGTCTCAATAAAAATTTAAAAATAATATAAAAAAAAATTAAAAGATATATAAAAAAAATATTTAAAAAAAATATATATAAAAAAAAAAATAAAAAGATATATAAAGAAATAAAAAAAAAATATAAAAAAAAAAGAAATACTCTATTGAGTACGTATATCTGATTTTTAATTTTATAAACAACTTTTTGTACATTTTCAAGATCTTTAAAATTATTAAAACTATACCAAACTCTTTTTTAATAAAAAATCTTTAAAAAAAAAATGTATCCTAATTTATAGAGAATACCATTGTACACTATGCTTGTGCTGCTGCTTAACAGTTTCCTATTTAGCCATGGCTTATAATTTATGTCTATGCAGCATTTGTCCGGCGGGTAGACGGCGCGTTTGGTAGTCGTGCCGTTTAGATGGGTTATATTTTTTTTTTTTTTTTTTTATTCAATTTCTGCCTCTTCTTGGTTAGCTCTTGGTTAGCTCGTCGTCTCCATAACGTTCGTCATATCGCCCATTGAGCATCTCAACGCATAAATCAAACTTTGGTCTGGAGTTTTCTTCAAAATTGTGTTTTGGCCAGATCTCAAATTGCCCGACTGACGACTGTGTGTCTTTGCCCAGCTTCTTGGAAGTTTGCCTGGTCAGTTACCACAACAAAAAATACTTTATATATATATACAAATTTATAGCCTTTTAATGCTGCGAACTTCGTTTTGGCAGCGTTGACATTGTAGCGGTAAATAATGTTGATAAATTAATTCGCTGCAGCTTGCAACGTGCAACAGGATGATTTTGAAGCAACGGTACAATGCAAATAATCCCTTTGCAAAAGCAGACTTGAAGGTTGATTCATTGCAGCAATGACAGTGCAAAAATGTCAATATAAAAAGAGAGTCTTCATATGCAAACAATTGAATTTATCGAATTACCTTGCGTATATAAAATATATTGAAAAAAAAGATTTGCATTGTTGTTATTGTTGTTGTTATTGTTGTTATTATTGTTGTATTGAGTCGGCATACAACAAACACTTTTCACCCGTCAGTATCAACGGTTCACACCCATTTAGCTCCTAGAACCAGTTAAGAAATTTAAGAATTATAAGCAATATATAACTAATAAGAAAAATATTTATTTAAAAATAAAAAAATATTAATTTACAACCTTTGTAATATTTAAAAACACTCATAAGTTTATTTTCGTACCAACCTCATATTATTTCCTGACATTATTCAAACTTGTTCTCTCAGAAAATAAAATAAAAAAAAACCCTTCAATCTTTCATGTCTCGCTGCGATTAATGTCAGATAAATGTTTTTGATTTGGCAGCTTGTAATAAACGAATATGAATAATAATAATACAAGCAAGTCAGAAAGAACACAAAACTTGGATGACGAAGTTAAAGTACCCTAAAAAGAGTTTTTCATATAAAAATAAAAATTATAAACCTATTTTAACCAATTTTTTTTTGGCTTTTAAAAAATAGAATAAACTCAAAATGCTTCAACAGACACAAAAAAAAGAATTTCTTAAAATAAAGAAAATCCAATTAGAATAAGTTAGTATAAAAATTAAATTAAACATTTAATTGAGATTATTTTATAAACAAAGTAAAAATTAAACATAGATACATAGCTAGCTAACTAAACTATAAAAACCGATCAAGCACAATAAAACGTTACAAATGTTATTTGAAAATTATAATACTTGTTAGGGTATTACCTACAAAATTATTGTGCATTGCCGCTTTGGCACGCACCTTGTCAACTTGAGAGCAGGTTCAATAAACTTGCCGGTTCCGCCCCTTTGTTTGAAAGACTTGAAAAAAATTGTTGACTTGGTGGGGATTTGTTTATTATTATGAATTCTCTGGCTGATGATGAGTCTTCTAATTAAAAGAAATGCTCAGTCATTAGGCAACAATTTCACTTAAACGACCAACATTCGTCCAGGTGAAAGTTGAGTTAAAGAAAAAATAAAAATATACAAAAAACACAAAACGCACTAAATCATCTTCAGCAATTAAATGTAGTGGGAAAAAAGAGTAAAAAACACTTAAAAGTAAATTTAACTTAACTTTACTAACTCCCACAAATGAAATATTGACGCAATGAATGAATAAATGTTGTGTATTCATAACATATTTACATTCGCACTCATATTCAGGAAATTAGTCAGTTGAAGGCGCAAAGTATTTAAAATTGAATAAAGCATTGTTTTAAATATTTCTTTCTTTTTTTTTAATCAGTTATTGAATAAGATTTTGAGTGCAAAAAATGTTTTTTATTGAATTTTATGCCCACGCGCAAAATTTTGACTATTTTTTTGACAAATTGTTTGTTGTCAAATTGCAAAAATAAAGACATTTGAAGTGTAGCTCTGGTTTAATAAATAAAATTGCGAAACTCTCAGATAATTATGCAATTTGTTTAATACGCTTTCGAGGCTGTGCTCCAAATGAGTCATTCTCCAAATTTTGGTCTACTTTCCTTGGGATTATCTTATATATATACATTAGTGAAATATGGGCTAAGAGAAAGGTCAGGCCTGAACCATTCATCAAGTGTATTGCGATAAGAAATGGACACAAGGTTCATGTGTCAGGTTAGAATTTGGGAAAAGAACGAGAAATGTGAAATTAGAGAGCATAATAAGAAATAAATAGTAAATAAATATTTTTAAATTATTTACCATAAAGTTTATAAATTTTTCTAACTATAAAAAAATATATATTTAGATTTGTAATTAATTTTTTTTTGCAAAAAGTCTCTTGAATTTAGAGCTATTTTAATAAAACTGGGCTTTTGATCGAAATCAAATCGAATATTGAGGGTAATCTCTAGAAAAATGATTTCTGCGACATATTTTAATATAACTCATATGTAAGTTTTATTATATTTTGGTAAAATCTATTTAAAATCAAATCAAGTAACGAGCACAGTTTTTCAATAAATAGTATTTCATTTTTTTTTTTTTTTGTATATTTGTCATGGTAAGTAATTTCATTATCATTTTTACAAGCGCAGATAGCATTTCTTTATGGTTGCTGATAATCTTATCTAATGTCATATATTCTCTTTTAATCTAACAATAATCTAATGGTGTTATATGCCATAGCACACACATTATTCAATGCTATTACATTCTGCACAGATCTTCAGATCTTCAAATCTTCAACTTTGGAACTGCTGACCTACTGTTGACCCTGATTATATGGCTAAGCTTAAACTCAAATAAAAAACTTTTGCAAATCTCTTCAACAAATCGCTTAAAAGTCACGCTTTCTGACCGCTCCCCCCACACACAAAAGTTAAGAGCGACATGTTTAAGATGCACAAAAAGTTGGGAAAAACAAAAAAAAATAAAAATAAAAAACAAAATTCGCTGGGCAAACATTTGGCAATTTTTGTGTGTTCCACAAATGCAAATTTAGCAAAAAAAAAAAATTTATATTTACACTAGAAACTAAACCAAAGCAAATTCATTGCCTTAACTCTTTTCATTTGTTTTGTACGCGAATATTAACAAAACAAACTTTGCAGATAGTAAAAACTAAATGTGTGTATATAGAAATATATCTGAACTGTGTGGCGGTAACAAGCAAAGCCAATTACCTTCTATAATTATGTGTAAATATTGAATAACTCCGTCGGGACAATTGTCTGGCGCCGCCCCACAAAAACTGGGCGACAGGTGCGCCGGTCAAAAGGGGCGCAACTCAAAGGTAAAAAAAAACCACTGAATACTTATGAATACAACTTTTGTATCTTATCTAATCAAAAGTTTTACGTTTCGCGTGTTAAATACCAATTTAATGAGTAATTGCAAAAAGTTAACTTAAAAGCCAGAAGTTGTCAATCTGTTTTACAAATTTCATGACGAAAGTAACATCCTTAAAATTGATAAATGCTAAATAAAGCTAGTTTTAAAACTTGAATTAGGTATTTAATATAATTCAAAAATAATCAATTTGTGCATTTTTTAAATATTAAACAAATGAAATTATTGGATTTCTAAGTATGTTATTGAAATTATAATAAACAAATGAAATTATTTGATTTCTAAGTTAATTAATGCTTATAAATGAATTGTTTTTTAAGTTTCTAGTTTGTAAGAAAAAATCATTAAGTAATTTATATTTTTTTCAGTTTTATTTTGATAAAATCAATGCAAGTTTTTCCCTTCAGTAGAACTCACAATTTATTAAAATATTTAAAATATTTTCAAGTGATTTGCATATTTCAGATAATTTCATTTATCTATCATATTTTGTATATACACGTTCTTTAAGCCATTAATTGTTTGTTTTGTGGTATTAGTTATAAACAATTGTTCGATATTTCTTATCGTTCATAGCAAAAAAACACAGAATAAACCAAAAAAAAAAATACCCAAAAAAATTTATAACTTATAAATTCACAATTCTCATAAATGGATTTTAATTGAATATTATTTTCCAAGAATTACAAAATTTTTGGCCGATACATTTTTTTTTGTCGCATTTTGATGACATTTTTTTTTGAAATATTAAATTTATTTATGTGTACTAAATATCTTGCTTTTCCACTATTATAGAGCGCTGCGTCAAATATATATATTTCTACATATGTTTTATTTATTGTTGTGAAATAACTATTAAGCCCATATTGAGTCCATATGTTGATTCATTGTACTTCTTTCTGAAAGAAAACTATTTGCTCTGCTATGAGTCTTTCCAATCACTTAAATAATCAATTGAATGAAATTCCGAGTCCATTCATAGACTTTGAATTTGCAAAACTCTAAGAAAACTCAGCTATATCTTGCTTTTAATTTGTTTTTATTTTTTTGTCAAATTAAGAATATAATATTTTATTATAAAAATATATTTTTTAGGTTTGGAAACTAAAGCAAAAATTAATACGCAAAAAACAGTGGCCAAAAAATAATTTTATATATTTGTATGCCTTAAATTTTCAGTGGTAATATTTAAAAAAAATAATTTATCTTTATGGCATTTGTGTTTTTGGACTGCAGGGTATTTTCCAGTTTTGCAATAATTGCTGTCTTTTACGGGTCTCTTCGACTACTTGGTTATGTCTTTTTAGACAACTTTACAGCTACCGACAAGTGCCGCCTACAACTTCAACTTGCCGCAGATGAGATATGAATGCTGATTTTTATTTTTATTTTTATTTATATTTTTTTTTGTTTTATCTTTGGCCGACGCGTTTACTACAAGAAAATGTTACGCAGCTGCCGTTTTTGCTATTTGGCAATCAATAACAATAACAACAACAAAATAATGTGCAAATAATTAATAAGTTTTTGTTTTTAAATTGTCGTGTCGGCATTCATGTCAAATCAATTTTGGAAGGTCAACAATTCAAAAAAAATATTCAAATTTATGCAGCGCTAAAAGCCGATCAACTCTGAGTCAATCTGTGTACTTGATTAAAAAACAACTAGAGTTTCAATCAAGAGAATAACTGAAATTTGTCTAAATAAGTATGAAATGCTCTAAAATTAATCTAAATTAAATTTCTTCTTTAATTTCTCTACAATCGATATATTAATAATATTTTTATTTTCTTGCAAATAATTGGTATACTCCGTTTTAATGCCGATGCCAATTAAAGATTATTCACATTTATTGATTGCTTTAATTAAAAACGAACTCTGAAGTTTCAGTTGACTCCCCAAAATGAATAATATTCATACGCTAATGGCACAAAGAGTGCCGGGCAGTTAATCAACAACTGCAAAACTGTCAGTTCCTCAACAGGGGAAGGAAAGTTGTGCAACAACAGCAACATCTTGGTATATGCCACTTGCCACTTGTCAGGCACAGTTGAAACTTCTGCAACACGTTTTGCCTGCCGGCCACAACAACATTGCGACGTTGATTTCAATATAATGAGTTAATAAACTACAAAGAAGAAAGACTCCGCAAAACTTAGAGTAGAAAGAGAAAGATTGGGAAGAATTGCGCATGCAAAATGTGTCAAATAATTCAAAATGTCATTGGGGAATCGCAGCAAACAAATCGAAAGCAATTTCATATACTCATTAGGCAAGAGCAATTTAATAGTACCTGTGACTGCGTCATTGTGACTGATAAATGTCGTGACACACACACACTGTGACTCAACATTAAAAGTAACAGGTTTTTTAACTACTGTCAGATTTTAACAGTCACAGTTGCTATAACAGTCACAGTTTTGATTACTTGCAATAATTTATATTCACATTTTCAGTTTTTCAATAAAAACTGAACTATTCCGTGTTAATTTTAAGAATTTTATTATTAGAAAGCCACACAAAAATTTACAAAATTTAAAAATCAACAGAAACATAGATTTTTTTATATTTTAGATACCGAAAAAAGTTTGCCAAATTTTAATGAAATATATCGATTTTTATTATATATATTTTTAAACTCCGTTAATCTAGTAAATTGAGATTTTTTCTAATGGCAATTTTATTTAATCCTTAACCAAACAGAACTAAATTCAAGCAATAATAAATTCTGGGCAATTTCCATTCATTTTTTTTAGAAAATTGCAAACTTGAATTGTTTGAAAAAATTAACTTACTTTTTTTTTTTTTTTTTTTTTTTTAGGTCACAATCACATTTACTGATATTTTAATATCAAGCCGTGACTACAAAAATGTACGCTCATCTCTAATGCTCATACAGAAGAAGGGGCTACCATTAATTGCCAACAGGGTTGCCAACTTGTTTAGATTTTGCATGCTTCTCGCGCATTCGCAACCGTATGTTGCAACCTAAAACCGCAGACACTTTAAATGCTCATTTGGTCAGGCAACCCGCTGTGATGCCGCACAATTAACCATCCAAGAGACCCACATAGACCCCGCTCCACACTGCCCTTGTCACTGCTCCCCCCTCACTCATATATGTCCACTTGCATTTCCAGCTAATTCGCCCGTTAGTGTTTTGCCTATAAATCTCATTCATACAGAAGAAGAAACTGCTCCTAATGAGCCCTGAGGGTGTGTTTTGGCCTCAAATTAACTCATTGCCACACTTAATATTCTTCATCTTCTTCATGAATCTCCCTTTCTAAATATGCGGGATTGCGAGGCTTTAGCAAAACTATAAAACTTTAAAAATATGCAAGTTATTTGCCAGCATCTTAATTAAACATGTTGTGACTGGTCAGTTTTTGGTAAATTGCAATTAAAAATCATATAAAAAAAATAGACATGATTTGAGTTGAGTGGAAATAAAAGAAATACAGATTTATCAAACTAAAACATAATTTAACTGAAGGCAAAGTGATCTATTGATTTAAGCTTAATAATGCTCATCATTCGTGATATTTGGTTTGATGGTCACTTATTCGATTCAGCAACATTTCAATATCAAATAAATCCATCACATGTCATTAGATACAAATAACTTTCATTCAGCACATTGTATAATTAACATGTTTATTAATATTTTGAGGAATAAAAACCTCATTTAAGTAGCGAAATTTGTTTAATTTTTATTGCTTTATTTATGTATTTTTGAGAATTAATTGCCGCCCGAAAACATGAACATGTGACCTAATAACTCACATTTTTAGATAAAAAAAAACTTAATTAAGTTTAAGTATATTTCAAAGCTCAAAAAGTAGCATATAAGGTTCAGGAAAAAATTCAAAATATTATGAACAATTGATTTTCTTTTATTATACTTTGTTCTCAATTATTCTTTGTTAAAAAAAGAACGAATCAAATGATATAGCATACCTTTAGGCGCTATTTGTTTCACATGGCTGCATAATTCGCAACCGGGCTTAGCTGATAATATATAAGGCCCAAAGGTTTCTCCATAAAAATTTTTTTTTTGTATTTTATTTACTTTTGTGTATTAAATAAAGTGCAAATAATAATTATCGTTAAACAATATTCTTACATTAGGCAAAAATTATATAGCCACAACATTTTTAATAGGAAATTGAGAAATTTGTTTTTGCGACAGAGTAATACTAAAAAATTAAATAATATTTAAAGGTAATTTTGAAATTAAATATATTTCTCAGTGTACATTTAAACTATGCAAACTTTAAGATATTTTTCTATTATTTGCCAAATTGAATACCTTTTTGGTGAATTATTTTTTTATTTTTCTATATAAGCAATCAAACAATTCTACAACAAAAGGTAAATATTTTTGCTGTTCTTCAAGTTGAGGCTTCGGCTACCTACAAACAAACATCTACAGCTCATTGAAAACTGTCTAGAGTTCATCAAAATTCTCGTTTTTTATGCCATTCAGCTTAATACTTGATGTGAAACACACAAAGGATCTGTCTGTTGGCACTCGAACGGAATTCAAATCTTTGAAGAAGCAAAAAATATAAATAAAAATAAAGAAATACACTGATATATACCTTTTTCTAACTCAATTTAACTTTAACCTTCAACTTGAAAGCGCAGCACATAAACAAATAAATGGAGAAACACTTGATACACTTTTGAACCGAATCTCCACCTCAACGTATCCCAAAATGACGTTATGGAGTACTCACTTGTGTGGACCCAAAGTGAAGTTGTATTTATACCCTGTACTTATTGAAAATGGGTTTTATGAGCAATATAAAATTGTGCAAATTAATGCGAAAGGAATCTGAGAATATATAAATTAAAAATATTCGTAAACAGTTTTAACAGAGTTTTGGCTTACTTTTTATCTAATCTGATTATCTAACAAGTACAGGGTATCTGCCTAGTGCATGCGCTTTAGTATTCTTGTGTGTGTGTGTACGTGTCTGCTTGTTAACAAATTTCGAAATAAAACATTTCTGGGAATTCTACACACAGCAAACAACCGACAACCCCAGCGCAAAAGCTTCTACACTCCCGCCCGCAAACCGCGCGCCCGCGCGCTTGCCCAACACAATCTGCACGTTCTCTCTTTGAGCTCTGTGAAGCTTTGGCATGCGCAACGAAAGGAAGAAGTAAAAAGAACAAGAAGAATAAGAATAAGCTTTTGCGAATTGCGCAAGCGCAAGCGCAGCGCAGCAGCTGAAGACGACGCCGACAATGCTGGAATTTTTATGGCATTTCTCATGGCACACACACCACTTCCTGCAGCCCCCGCAAGCAGAATCTTTCCAGAGACAAAAGAGTTGCATTGTCTCTCCACAAAAAACAACAACAACAAGCAAGTAAGTAAAAGGGGGAATGGAAAATTGTTACAGTCTGCGGCGACATGTAAATTAGTGCAAAGTATTTGTATTTCAATGTAAAAGCAACAGCAAACAACAACAACAAAAATGCAAAATGAGAATTGCAATTACTTATATAAAAAAAAAACAAAAAGAAATATTAAAATGTTGTGCACTCAATGGGACATTACCAATAAAGAAGCGAAACAGAGAAATACTTAAGACAAAGCATAATCACACTGGAAGCTGATGATAATGGAAAGTAGTAATGATTCCAATAAACTTGTGGGAATTCGAACAGTGGGCGTACGCTGCGTGAAACACCTTTCACAATTACCGCTTTAATGAATGCCCGAATAATCAATTTTAATTTTTTGTTATTTACATGCTTTAATTTAAAATTTTGTGCCACAAATAATTAACAATCCCTCATAGTATTTAACTAAAAATTAGTTAATTGTTGGCACAGTGAAATCGTTGATATTTATGTTTTCTTTTATAATTTCATCTCATCTTCTTTTCTAATATATTTTTTTTCATTATTTATTTTAAAAAAATTCTACTATGAATTTACTATATTTTTCCGAACAGACATAACCTAAATATGCTCAATAAATATAAAATATTAACATTTACTTTAAGTGCTCACAAAAAATTGTCGCTGTGATGTATTTATATATTTAATGATTTATGCGAAGCATCCCAAAATATGGCCAAAAACACTTAACGGTTATTTATTCTTATGGCACCCATGAGATTTACCTAAGAAACTGCAGCTATACCCACTTCCAGCTCGTCGACCGGTTGTTTTATTGCAGCTCCAATTATTTTGGAAATTTATTTTATCCTTGGCGTTGCCGACGTTGTCGATTCCAATGTTGTTGTTGCTTTTATTGTTGTTGGTGCTTTTGCCACTCGAGGAGCGGTTGGTTAGTGGGAACATGGCATGTATCTTTGCTGATGCTCGTTCTCGGCTGCCTCATGTATCTGTATTATTCGGTATTCTTCTTGTATTTGTATCTGTATCTGTGCAATGTTGCTTCAGTTGCAGCTGCTGCTGGACCCTTGCGAATCCTTTCAAGTTGTTGCCGATCGATCGTTGGCCAATTTTTTGTTTCAACTCCTCTTTTGGTTCACGTTTAAGCCACGAATTCTTTATGCTCTACTGTTTCGTATATATTTCTTATAGAGATGTTGTGCAAAGAATTGTATAATTTTAAATCAATCTTTCTTTCTTTCGGTTTTTTGAACTTAATTATTATTATAGCACTTGGCACTCATACCCTAATTGGCAGTTAGTTTAATTTCTTTTAAATATTGATTATAAGTAACCCAAAATATTATTTATCTTTAATTATATATGGAAATTGTTTGAATGTAAACAGGTAATTTTTCTCACTAAATAAATTTCTATTTAATTCCATTTATTTACTTCAATTTATGTTTTTTCAATCACGCAATAAGTAAAATCGATTTCATGTTATCGATAGGCATTCCTATACAGAATGCAATCGAAACAGGAGCTTTTTATAATGCATTCCATTACACACACGCAGCCGGCACATATTTCGTTTAATTTTGCAATTTTTGCGCTTTTTAGTTAGCAATTTTAACCGTATCCAATTTATGTCGCAGCACACGCGATCGCAAAGTGGCGAAAACTTGAAAGAAACTGGCGAGGAGCTTCCGATGCGCAAGCTTTGAAACGCGTTTCGAGACTGAATGGGAGAGTTGAGCATAAAAGCCAAACAAGTGTCAGCTAAAAGCAAAACGCAGTCAGCTGGGAGCGCAAGTCTACAACGGAGAAGTCTACACGAGACGCTTTACCGGTTTCCAAACGCAGCTCAGAGCGGCGCTCACTTTTTATGTGCACTCTTTCTCACTGCGTCTCGCGCTCTCTCTCTCACTCTCACACTTGCACGACGCTTCTTCTTGACAGCTGATAGGAAATCTCAAAACGGCGCTCGACTCAGAGCGTGTTGTTGGTCTTATCAGTTCATTATCAAAAATTTCATTTTTATTTTCAATTTGTGTGGAAAATTCATTCACGCTTTGTTATTGTTGTTGTTGTTGTTATTATTGTGCCTGATTGCCTGCTCGTATTTATATTTGTACTTTTGACTGATTGAGGTGCTGACTCTCGCTTATCGCAACACCGACGCCGCTGAGCAGATGACGCAAGAACTCGAGCCTCCGACTCGGCCATTAGGTGCAGAGGTTCTAAAAATTTAGATAAGCTGAAAGACACTTGGCGAAGAGTTGCGCGGGGTTGAACGTTTGCATATAGAAATTTGATAACGAAAACGAGAATTGGCTAAGAATGTGAAATAAAAACATTTAAATGTTGTAACTTTGTTCGTCTTAGAAGAAGGGAAATAAAGTTGAGGATAATTTGGTTATTGAAATCTTTTAAGGAATTCTTCAGCTATTCTCATATGATGACTATTCTCATTTGATGACTCTAGCTTAAAAGATGTGAGAGTAATGTATATTACATTATTTTACTCATTTATTTTACATCCCAGCTAAATATTATTTATTTATTTAACTAACTATTAAAATTTCCCAATTTTTCAACTGAACAAATTGAATACACTTGAACTTTGCTATAAATTAATGTTATTGCAAGTAATAAACTTATTAGAAAATAATCAATGTCTGTAAACGGTTTAAATCTTATCAAAAACATTTGTACAGCCTATAAACAAGTTTCTTATCAATATAAATTATTGATTTGGCATCAGGCAATTAAATATTGCGTCTGGCACAGATTTTGATTTTTTGTGTTATATTTTTTTCTATTAAATTTCAGATTGTAAGCCCTATTACAATATAACATCTGCCGCACGAGCCCTCATTAATCAAGATTGTGTCAAAGGAATTACCTCATTTATGTGTGGGATCTGATTGGTCTGTTTTGTAGTACTTAGGGCCAAGACAGTTAACAAACTATGCATTATGACCCATTATTCCCATTGTTCAGTAGACCAATGTCGACAGAGTATTATATGATTAACTGTGGGCGGTCGGCTACTTATAATAGGTCGATAGATTGCATTACATTGTATAATTGAAATTTGTCAGAATAAATCTTATTAAAATGTTTTTAAACTTGAGCTGCAGTGTTTAAAAATACAGGAGAAATATGAGTAGGAAATAAAATTTAATTTAAAAGAGTCTATTATATATTATATTATTATATTATTATTATAGTTACACCATAACCTTAAAATATTGATATCCAAATACTATTGAAAGGAAATTATCGAATTTTTAACTTTATAAAACAGTTTTTGATTAAACAAGCTAAGTACATCTATCAGAATGAATATATAATTATAATTCTATATCTGATCGTTGCTCTTCACATTTTTTTAATACGAGAATATGAACCAAATTTGCCCCGATTTTTAGATATATTTCAGATGAGTTACTGAGCCATTTCAGATATTTTTTAAACCTTTGAAGCACACACACATAAAATAAAATAGATTTTCACTTATTTAGCGAATAGATTATATCTTAAACCAAAATATATATACATAATTCTAGTAATCTCTGTTCTAATTTTAAATGCAAACCATTAATTTGAAAGCTCTTTTAAGCCAACTATCCAACAACTACTATCCAACTACTCCTTCTTTGTATATACACCGACCATCCCAATTTCTGTACATTTCTCTTATCTAACTGAATGGAAAAAAAACAAGAAATGCGAAACAAGGCAAATCTACTACCAGAGTTCAAGTCATAAATACTGGAAGAGCAATTGCAAATTCAAATAGGAATATATATACATATATATATATCAGTTGTGGGAAATCGCCGTCTCGATTATCGAACACACAAAATGCATTCAACTGTTTGGACGGTGCGTGCCGCGTTTTATTGGGTGCCAAGGCACTTGGTGTGTTGCTGTGGTATCTGTGTGCCCCACAGCGATCCATAGTAATAAATAGTTGTTGCATTTGTGGCAGAGAGGTACATCCAGGCAGCAGCCAGAGCCTTTGGTGTGGGCAACAAAGTTGCAAGCTGCAACTAAAGTCCGAATGCAACTCTGACTCTTTCAATTCGTCAGATACTCTCGCAGCCGGTTTTTTGGGTCGACCATTCATGGCAACTACCGTTTGGTCTTTTGTTTGACTTTGTCTTGTGGCCGTCAGCTCGACGGAGTCTATTTGTAGATACAAGCAACCTAACAAGCGACGACCACGACCACTCCACTCCACTTCATTCCACTCCACTCCACTGCCACTGACTCCTCTCATTCTCTCACTATATCTTTCTATATATACATATATAGTTTTTTTTTTCTCCTCTGTCTTTACTGGCTTTCAGGTTGTGTACTTAGGTCTTTTTCTTCTACCTGTGTGTGGGGTGTGGGGGGGCTTGGATGCTTCTGGGTCTGTGTTGCACGTTCTCAGCGCTATCTCAAGTGTTTTTTAAAAGTTTTCCAGCGATAAGCAATGTAACTTTATGGCCCACAGCCACTCGAATTGTACGCTTCATAGATCTGGCAACTTGGATAGGTCGCTTGGGCAGGTTGGCAAACTGCAATACACTATATGAACATCATCATCATCATCATTATCAATTTCATTATTCAGTTTGCAAAGGTGCGTTATGATCATGATGTATGTATATGATTCATGACTTTTCACTTTTGCGCACACACAAGCACACATGTGGCAAGTTAGAAGATTGAGGAATTATGGTTGAAATCAATGTACAATGGGTGATATAAAATTTCACATAAAACGATATCTGATATACTAAAATAGTATATAATAGTATAAAATATATAAAGTTGTAAATACGTATGTATATCAGGAATATTTTTAAAATGCAATATGTTGAAATATATATCAAATATTAACAAGTTAGTTAGGCAAAAAGCAAAAACTGTTTTATAAAAATAATTGTACAGAAATATATCTTTATGTTGAAAGATTTATATTAACATAAATACAATTCTCGCTTTTTCAACTTGAGCTAACTCTCTTTCTTCCCCAAAATACTATATTCAAAGTATATATTTATATATCTGTAAAATTCTTAAACTCCCCTTAAAAAATGCCTAAGTGTTTGTTTTGCAAACATTTAATTATTTCTTTAGTGCTAGACAGAGTTAACAACATAATTGCATATTATTACTTATTTTTAATTATATTATTTTACGACAATTAATCAAATATTGTAACCACTGTGGCAAACATATTGACGAGTCTGACTCTTAACCCTTTGCATAAATTTTCATCAGTTTTGTGGTCGTTTCTAGTTTGGCACCAAATGGCACGTAAATTACTGTGACATTGCACTTTGCAACATCATTTTGCAATTTGTTGAATAGATTTGTTGTATTCTCTGCCATTTTATTGATTAGTTTTAAATTAAAAAAAAATTGTAGCCAGCTGCAGGGTGGAGGGGGCAACTGTTGTTAACTGCATAAATCTTAGCAAATTTTCTTATTAGAAACTGTCAATGTCAGCGAATTTCACTCGAGGACAGCCAACTAACTGACCAAATGAAGGATATGAATAAATGCATACACTGAAGAAAACAAATGGTGTTAGAAAAAACAAATTAAAATAGTTGTGATTAATAAAAACCCAATTAAAAATTTATGATAAAACGTATTTGTATTGTTCTATAAATGAAGAAAGATGCCCCCAAAACCTCTGTTGCAATTTGTAGAGCAAATGGTAATAAAATACACCCGTATTTTTAAAATAAACGTTCAGCATTTTAAAGAACAAAAAGTATTTACTTCACATTTGTTAATGAATGTTCTTTGAATGGTTTTTTTTTTTCGCTGAGTGTAAATATACTTATGTATCTATTTCAGATGATTTATGACCCTGGCTAGCTTGTTAAACATCTGTGTGAAATGGGCAACAGCCTGGCAGCCTGATGGCTTTCACTGCATCTCTTTCTGTGGGTTTTTGTTTACTCTATTCGCAATCGCAATTGCACTACCAAATTCACCGACTTTAACTTAACTACCATATAACATATTTTTGCTGGTTTTATTTTTTTCTTTTATGTGGCTTCGTTTTGGGGGTCAGCCACCGCCTTGCGGGCTACCTTTCTAATGCCGAGCATTGAAAGGAGTCTGCATCTGCCTGCCCCTCACCGCGAATGGGTCATTAAAAATATTGTGGTTGCATTTGTCTGGTAATGAAGGATTGTAAATGAGTTTAATGGCTTGACGCATTGATGAATTGCCTGGTCAATAGCTGGCCATAGACTGACCCATTCGGCTATGGAAAGTACACTAAATGGATCGGTTCGGTGAGAAAGAAAAGTCAATTAAGTCATAGATTACTTGAATTTAATAGATACCTTCAATTATATTTTATGATTCTAAATGTGCCGAAAATATACTACAAAAATTTTTCTTTTAATAGTTTATTTACAGTCTATCTGTAGTTAATAATTAAACTTTAAGTTTGGTCACGTTTAGAGTTGAGAATATGAAACTGTTTTAAGTGTATTTGACCCAAATCCAAGTAATAAATTCAGCCATAAAATATATTATGAAATATGATAGTTATTTCGATTTAAAATAAATCGAATTCAACTATTTCTAAATAGATATGTACTATATATAAAGTTATTATTTAGGAGGATGGAATTCTGCAACAATTTATGTTTCAGAGCTCAGGCAGACTTTCAAAAATTAAAGCCAGATTATATTTTTAAATCGAAAACTATATCAACAAATTCCCTTTTAAATTGGAAAGAGAAGATCAACATTCCGTAATTAGTGAAATTATGAAATTACAGATAAACTATCAGATTCATAAAACATAACATATGAAATACAATTCAAGAATTAAAACTCTTCTTTAAAAATCAAAATTCTCGCTTTTTTTTTGAGAATCTATAAGTTAATATTAACATACTTAATTAATATAATATTATTCCTTAGCACTCACCAATTTCAGCTGCATTTAGGCATTTCGCTGCCATTTCCTCATTCAACTCCTCGGCAGGATTGCCATCGCCAGTGTCCAAAACACCAGTCACACTGGCAGAGCTCCAGTCTAGAGCGCTGACACCATCGCTGGACATGAGCGATAGATCCATTGGTGGCACAATGGCGCCACGCAATGTGCTGGTGGCACTGATGCCACCATTTGCGACACCACCGCCCAGCGACACGCTCATCATATATTTAAGATCCAGCGAAGAGTTCATGGAACCGCCATAAATGGAGCTCGTCTGCGAGGCGCAGGTTGAATCAAAACTGCGATTATTCTCACGACGTTTCTCAGGCGTGGCATACAAAGGCTCTGGCGCCTTCTTGGGCGTCACCTGCTCGCTGTAGTTGAGGGGAGCTGCAGCATTGGACATTTCGCTGCCAAAGGAGCTGTTCAGAGTGCCATAGCAAGAGGTCATCATGATGTCATTGCGATTGAAGCTTGGCTGCCAAAAGTCCTCCTCCACATTGCCAGAATCGGCCAGCTCTGTTTCAACAGCAACCAGTTCATCCAGATAGTCTGCATCATATAATCGCGACTCATCAATCATGGCCATAGTGTCCGGCTCGTCATCATCATCGTCAGTGTCCTCCTGTTCCTCAGTTGCATAATTTTGCTCAGCACTTAGCTTCTGAAAGGTTTCATCTGCCTGTTGCATGAGATCATAGGCATGTGGTATGGAACTACTGTGCAGCGAATCGGAATCGTTCTCCTCAATGCATGATAAGTGACGTGTGCGAAAACCGTAAACAATGCCGCTGGCACTGATATTGGGAGGCGGATGTATGGGTAACGGTGGTGTCTCCAGCTGCTCCATATCCATTGATTGCAACTGCATTGTGGCCATTGTCTATAATGGGAGATATACATTAAATTGTGCTACAAAACTATGGATCTATGCAAAGCTAAAGCTATCGATAGAGAAACAACCAATAGTTAATTTATCGATATCGTCACCGATAACACTAATATGTGGAGGTTCATGATAAAATCCAAAGCCGTAAAATGCCTGTCGGAAATGAGCTCTGAGCTTAGCTCCGTTATGCTCGTTTTTTCCTCTGTTCTACGCTGCTCCAGCTCCGTACACGGTAGTTTCCAATGCTGTGTGTCTTTAGGTGCGAGCTTGTAAATGATAAGCCCAGAGATTTAATGCATCTTAATGCCATGGCAACATGAAATTGTTTCAACATAAATCTGGCAGCTCAAATGCACACACACACATGTCTTCTGGCGTTGCACTCACACATAGGCGTGAGACGGAAGTGGACCCCAAACGATAGATGCGCACGCAACTTCCCCCATTTATGGGCAACACTCGCAACTCCATTTGGTGGCCCCCTGCAACGATTCTTTGTACATGTCAGGAGAGTGTTAGGAGGGAGGGGGTAACACAGATGCGAACGTGGCGTGCGCTACGTTGACGGTACAAGGAGCTCGTAATAGTTGTCGCAATGGTGTAACAATATTAGGTGGTATCATGTAAGTGGAAAGTTACCAGTTGATAAGTGTAAAAGCGTTAGCCACTGCGATTTAATGCAAATGGGTAATTGTGTTACTACTTTATAATCTATTGTATATACAATCATACATATATTTCTGAATAGTACGAGGTAGCTATTTAAATATGGCAATTGGTAACTGATCACTGAGAACACTGACTGGCATGACACCATCTTATATAATTACACCATGGTGCGCCACCGTCGGCGTTGACGTTTGCCGTTGCATTTCCACTGTCAACATGCAATGTCGACGCACTCTTGATATTTCCAGCCGCCTCTCTCAAGTAGGTGTTCTGTTGTCTCTTGTTGTTGTAGTTGTTGTTGTAGTTGTTGTTGTAGTTTCTACTGTTGTTGTGGCGCGCTCATCTAATGCTCACTATTTTTAATTTGCGGGCCATTGGGGAAAAACTAACACGAGCACAGTTGTTGTTGCAATTGGAAACGAAGTTGGGAAGCCTGTGTTTGTTTTGTTGTTTTTTGTTGTTTGGGGGGTGAAAAGTATCTGCAACGTTTGCTTTAAATAAACATTATTGCAGTTTTTGTTTGTTTCGCTGCATACTTTTGTGTTATCGATGCTGATTTGAAAAGTATCGATGCCAATGGCAAATAGCTGTTGATATTCCACTTGGTTGTTTATTTGCCCCTGTCCCGTTGTTGTCACTACCAACAGCTGCTTATGCGGTCACACTGAGCGGCAAAATGTCAATTTAGGACACCTGACTGATTGGCAGTAAACTTAATGTGTTAAAATTGCTCAAATGGTGCACGGAGTTTGCAAATTAGCCGCAAAGGAGGCTGCTAACTCTTGCAAACACTCATGTGCTGACAGCAGGAGCTGCCAACTTGCTTAAAGTTTTAACGATTAGCGTATTTTGATTTTAAGATTACAAGATAAATATCACAATTGTAACAACAGAATTTATATTAATAATTAATTTGTAATTAATTTCTGCATATACATATACTATTTATTAGAAGTGAGAGTCTAAGCTAATTTTCTTCAGTGTATGGTTTACACAAAACTAACGCAACAAACAAATTACTCGAGGCGACAAGACAATGCTGGCTTGTCTAGGCCAAAAATAGATCAAGCAAACTATCGGATCGGAATCGGGATCGGGATAGGCAATGTCCAGAGAGGCAGAGAGAAACTAAACAAAGCAATGTTGTTGTTTTAGAGATGAGCACGAGTCGTGCTCTTTTTCGTGGGCCCATGGGCCCACATAAAGAATAGTCGGAATCGCGCCTAAAAATCTTATATCGTGTCGCTCGAAACACACCAAATTTTAATAAGTTTATATGCAAAATAATAAATTTTTGCCCAACGTGAATTCGGTTGCACTGAGAGTTTATATTTTTAATTTTAAATCGTGAAATTCCAGCTCCGGCCGTGCTGTCTCAAAAATGAGGACTGCTCCCATCTCTAGTTGTTTTTATTGTTGTTGTCGTGCGCCAAAGCGGGAAAATGCATCGGAGCACAGTTGGGACAGACGAACTGAAGGATCCCCAGCAAACTGCATTAAACTACTTTTGGTGCAGCAGTTTATAGCTTCGTCTCGTGTGTTTCTACTTTTAGCATCCGTGTACTCGGATATCTGACTGTATCTGTGAGAATCTTGAACTTGTGCCGCGTTCACTCTTTTTTTTTTGTTGTTTACGTTTTTCTTTTATTTTTTTGTGAAAAGTGAAATGTAAAGTGGAGGGAGCGTCGAGCATGCGACATTTTTCAGTCAGTCTCTTTTCAATTTAAATTGAAGCTGTTCTGTGTCGTTTTCCTTTATTTGTGTTCTGCGTTCCAGACATTGGCACTTAAATGCTTTGGGATGTGGTCACTTTATCTTCGAACACTCATGGGCGCTATATTTGGGTATTCTCTGCAGCATTTGAAGCAACATGGAAGAGGCATGCTAATTCTGTCAACTAGTCTGACATCAAATTACATTCGCATTACTCATTTTTTAACAACTTGGATTAAAAAAGAATCGTTTTTATATCTGCCGATAGTTTGCACATCTTTTGCGCTATTTTTTTAGAATATTATTTCAAATGATATTTTTAAAAAGTTATATACTCAATTTCAAGCTGTTTTTAATCACAATAGAAAAATAAAATAAATATTTTCAATATTCGTGTAACTTTAGAGATATTTTTATACACACCTTGATTAAAAAAATATTCGGTTTTACCTAAAACTTTATATTTTCTTTAATGGAATAAATTCGATATTTCAAAACACTTTAACACAATTTCAAATATGTTCATTTAAATAGTTTAAAAACACAATTTTTAACACTAGTTTATATTATAATTACACAAGCACTTTTGTTTGGTATGTTTTGTTAGCTGGAAAATAAGTATAATTGTTTAAGTATATCACTAATTTATATGTTTTAAATTCACTGATAATCCAATGCACAACAAAATCGTATACGTAACTAAAATATATGAATCTTTATGTTTATCCGTTGTATTTGTAATCGTCTCTCCGTACCGAACGCGCGTTGGAATGCAATTGAAACGATGCTCGAGCTGTAGAATATCACAGCCCCTAATGCCAGACCTCGGAGCTGCAAGACTCGGTATCGTCGGCCACTAACTAGAGAAAGACGACAGGCATCTAAAAATAATTTCAGGCGCGTCGGACGTGCACTCATCGCGGGTCCGTCAGTCACATTTGTTAGATTCCTTCTTCAGCAGACGATGTGTCTACCTATTGCACCCCGCGAACAGTCCACAGTCGGTCAAGAAGTTTGTAATATTCTAATATTTGTTTACAGAAATAAATAACTAAAATTATGCTATCTTCTTGATTTCAGAGTTGAAACCATAAACCCGGACAACTTGGAGTACAGTACCAAACACCAAAAAAAAAAATAGTTTTTTATACAATTTAAGACATTATATAAAAGAAAAATTATTTACAATCACTTTATATACCCATGGTTTTAAGTACAGTATCTTGCAAACTTGTATAAAGAAAAAAAATTCAAAATTATATCTAACTAATTCTTAAGCGAATTTCTTATCAATTTCCTAGTATCTGAGCTATAATTTTTTTGGAGCGTAAGTCAAATGAACCAAGGCATAGCAACAAGTCCAAAGTCTAGATTACAGGATCGAATGCAGTTCATTCAACCCAACCCGGACCAGGAGCTGACACGGACGGAAGTGTACAAATATATTTCATGTTTTGAAATTTGATGACAACGACAAGAGGATAACATTTTCGAAACCACGACAAAACAGCGACGCATGCGCACGAGAGTTTGTTCACCTTTGCGTCGCGTGCATCTGAGGGATTCGTAGATACAAAGATACATAGATACACGGGGCGCACTAAGTAATTGTAGTTACGCACGGATTGTATTACAAGGAATGGAAGTTTTTGTGCGTTGTTCTAAATGATTCTGTGGAAGTGCTCATAGTATAGATTTGTCGTGCCAAGTTCTTTCACTCTCTGTGTATATTTTTTTGATTCTTCCTAGCAACTGTTTCAATTTCTGTTTCTTTCTATTTATCTTCGGCTGCACTAATATCATTTCCACTTTCCCCAAGGTGGGTGCGTTGCTCAGGAGGGTGTCTGGGGTGAATGATTTGTGACACATTCTTGATGCTCTGGATCTGATTGCGCCTGCGTGAGTCTTTCTAAAAGCTGTGGTCTTAGGATCTTATTATTGTTGTTTTTTTTTTCATTTTTTGGTGTTCTATCATTTTCATTTCAATGTTTTTTTTGAGTCTATGATAAATTATTGTGGGAAAATTTGAATTATTTTTAGTTTTCTACTGAGTGTTTAGCCCTCATGAAAATGCATTTACAATTAGTTTTAATCAGTTTCTAAAAGTAAACTTGGAATAGCCATAAATTTTAAATATCTTTTAGGAATTTATTATTTAGGAGATTATTATTTAAGGCTCCTTAATTAAAAATGTATACCTTCGGTTTAAAATGGAAAATAATTAATATATAAAAATAAAATAAAATATTATATTAAAACGTAGACTGCCTCAAAGTATGCCACATTTTTATTAATTAAAGCTTAACAGTAGATTTTCAAAAGAGTATCGCTTACGTTTTAAGGATTTTGAATCAATTTAACAAAAATATAAAATATACGGGGACATTTAACGATTTGATATCCTGGTTTGCATTCAGCAAAGCTTAGGCAAAATCGAATTTTATAAATTAAGTGATATATCGAAAGCTTTGAAGCTTCAAAGTTCAAAATCTGGAAAGAAAAGTCTGCGTTGTAAATGTTTTTTTCTAGATTTTGAACTCTCATATTTTTATCAAAACTCAAAGAGGATTTATATTTATATTTATATCTGCTCTGTGATTAAAATTGAACCAATTTTCATGTCGATTGTTATTTTGTTCATGATTTCGCCTTATAAAAAAAAAAAAATTTTACTGTGCTGCTTTTTTTCTTAATAAAAATCGTCAAGTAAGAGTGGTTTATTTGAGGCGTACTGGGCAATAGGCTTGCCAATAACCTTCCTAATAAATAAGTGACTCATTACCCACTTAAAATAATATAATACTTAAAGGTAGCACCGACTCCTGACGCAACTTGCCACATGCAGCTAGGAAAAACATGTTGAAACAGCGCAAAATGCGCTGTTGATTGACAAAAAGAAATTGCAACAACTTTTGGTACCACAGTCAGAACTATAGATTAAATAGGTATAAATTTTGCAATTATATCTTTATATATACTGCTATCTGGGCCTATTATCAGCAACCTTCAGCAGACTAAGTAGAACTTATTGTGTGTCCAATTGCTGTTTTTATTGCTGCACTCGATCGTTCATTGCACTTGTTGTTGTTGTGATATTGAGTCATATCCGGGCTTTCATACAAAATCCTTGTCTAGGTCACTTATTTGTTATATTGATAATCTTATATACCAATAATGCAATCAGCTTAACAGTTAAAGGCTATATAAAAAGACCTAACACGCCTAGATATCATCAGTGTGTTATAGAAAGTTGGACGTGTTTAAACCATTAAAAAAATGAAATCGTTTATCGTGCTTTTGGCTCTGATCGGGTTCACCCAGGCATTTATCTACGATCTCAATGCTGAGTTTGAGTCCTTCAAGGAGAAACACAATAAAACCTATGAGAATGATAGCGAAGAGCAACTGCGCAAACAAATATTCAAGAATAACAAGGAATTAATTGATAATCACAACGAACGTCATGTCGCAGGCGAAGCTACCTATGAAATGGGCGTAAACCAATTTTCGGATTTGCTATCCATTGAATTTGAAACACTTATGTTGTCCAGCATCTTTAGTCCAGATACAAGAGCTGACATAGACTACATTTATACGCCATTGGAAGATGTTAACATTCCGGAAAGTATTGACTGGCGTGATAAGCAAGCTGTTACTGGAGTGAAGGATCAGGGTGCCTGTGGCTCCTGCTGGGCCTTCTCTGCAATTGGCGCTCTAGAAAGTCAAAATTTTATAAAGACAAATCAGCTGATATCCCTATCCGAACAGAATTTGGTGGACTGCAGTACTAAGGATCATGGTTGTCAGGGTGGCTGGCCAGCTAACGCCCTCGACTATATTCAGGATAATGGTGGTGTAGATACTGAGCAATCGTATCCCTATGAAGCTAGTGATAAGAGCTGTCGCTTCAATAAGGATCACATTGGTGCCAAGGTTGTTGGCATTGCCCTGGTTGCCAGTAACGATGAGTCTGCATTGGCAACTGCAGTCGCAACTAAAGGACCAGTTTCTGTGGCCATTAATGCATCCTTATTCCAGCATTATAAAGGTGGCGTCTTCAATGAGCCTACTTGCCGTGGACCTTTGAATCATGGTGTTGTTGTCGTTGGCTATGGCCATGATGCAACTGGTGGCGACTTTTGGCAGGTGAAGAACTCATGGGGAGCTTCATGGGGAGAGCAAGGATACATTCGCATGGCTCGCAACAGGGATAATCAGTGTTTAATTGCCAGCAATGGCGTTTATCCATTGGTCTAAAGGATATATATTAACTAAAAAACAAATTATATTCAATTTTCTTATAAAATACAAACAATATCTACGATTTTATTACCTTAACCCGCAGAAATAAATAATTAATCAGTCCTAAATATTTATTGTTTACACATTAAATGCGGTTTATTATTAATACCATCATGTTTGCTAATTTTACTGAGTTGACTAATTCAGTATATGCATAAATGCATATATTTATATTATTAGTTATATATTTATGTACATATTTAGTAGATTTAAAATGGTAATAAAAATGCCGTCTTGGAGCTACTAAGCCATCTAGAGTCAACTATCAACATCCTGTGAAATCGAGAGTCAGTTTTGTCCAGCTGTCCAGATCTGCAATTTTTTCTGAGAAAAAGGCACTGAGAAAATGCATCTAATTTTAATTTAAAAAAAACCTCAGTCAGGGCTACATACTCACATTAAAAGTTAAATGAGGTATTATACAACCAAATGACGAATCAGAGGCATATATAAGACGTGTTCGGTTCAGCAGCGATCAGTTTCTTAGTTTTACTTTCTCGGAATTTATTATAATCAGAAATGCGAGTCCTTGTTGCACTTTTGGCTCTGCTCGGCTTAGCCCAGGCATTCATCACCTACGATGATGTTCTCGAGGAGGAGTTCCAAGTGTTCCAGATGAACTACAATAAGAGCTACAAAAATGATTATGAAGTGGAACTACGCAAACAAATATTCAAGGACAATAAGCAGTTGATTGATGAACACAACAAACGTTACATTGCAGGGGAAGTTACCTATAATATGGGCGTAAACCAATTTACGGATTTGCTGGCCAGTGAATTTAGAAGACTTATGCTCTCCAGCATCGATAGCAATGACTTCAGAACCCACATTGACTATATTTTTACTCCTTCAGTAAATACTAAGATTCCGGACAAATTCGACTGGCGTACTCACGGCGCTGTTACTCCAGTTAAAAACCAGGGGC
Organism: Hirtodrosophila alboralis; assembly: GCA_035043045.1. Classification (NCBI taxonomy): domain Eukaryota; kingdom Metazoa; phylum Arthropoda; class Insecta; order Diptera; family Drosophilidae; genus Hirtodrosophila; species Hirtodrosophila alboralis. The sequence goes on from JAWNNH010000242.1 coordinate 813,416, forward strand.
ACTGTGGCTCCTGTTGGGCATTCTGCACAATTGGCGCCCTGGAGGGTCATCATTTTAAGAAGACAAAGAAGTTGGTGTCTCTATCCGAACAGAATTTGGTGGACTGTTCCAGCCATGCTCCCTACAACAACCACGGCTGCAGTGGTGGCTGGCCAGCTAACGCCCTCAAGTATATTCAGGATAATGGTGGTGTAGATACCGAGCAATCGTATAAATATCAAGCTCATGAACAGAATTGTCACTTCAATAAGAAGAACATTGGTGCCAAGGTTGTTGGAATTGCACAGGTTGCCAGCAAAGATGAGTCCGCATTGGCAGTGGCCATCGCCGAAAAGGGACCAGTTGCTGTGGCCATTGATGCATCCTTATTCCAGCATTATCGTAACGGCGTCTTCAATGAACCCAAATGCAGAACATCTGTGAACCATGGTGTCGTTGTCGTTGGCTATGGTCACGATCACAGTGGTGGTGATTTTTGGCTGGTTAAAAACTCATGGGGAACTGGATGGGGTGAGAAAGGATACATTCGCATGGCTCGGAACAGGCAAAATCAATGCCAAATTGCCAGTTATGGCGTTTATCCCTTGGTCTAAAAAGAAAAAAAAATAATAACTTAATTATTCAGCCTATATTTATTTTTATACAGATTTAAATAACATTCCCGTGTTTAGCTAGAGCTATCACATAAATATTATAATTTTTAAAGAAATTTAAATAAAATTATTATGAAAGCTTACACTTATATAAAATGCAAACAATAGTGTCAATTAATTGTTTCTTATGGTCCAAAATTGAGCAAGTAATATAATAACAATAATAATTAAAATAATAATAATAATTATAATAATATGAGAATAACACGAGCTTGACTAAAGTCTAATTGAAAACAAATAATTTTTATAAGAACTGAGAACTTTGCTTGCAATTATTATAATAATAAAAATTGCAATATAATTTCAAGCTGAGTTGCAGTCTTATAAATTACTAAAGTTTTAAGTAAATAAATAAATAAAAATTTACTTTATACAAATTCAAAATTGTGTATATATAACACAGTTTCTGCGAATGTAATTTTTGATCGGTTCCAATCAAACTATATATACATACTTAATGCTGGCAACGGAAACCTCATTATACTAATGAGTCAATATGTCGAATAGCCAGAAATTTCGGAATATATAGGTTTTACAAATGCAATCCTAGCTATTTAACCTTTACGTGTTATCATAAATTATAATTATTTTTAAAAAGTAAATCGAACTTTTAATAAGGGTCAAGTGAATCATCATAATTCTTATAAAATTTGTAATGGGGGCTTCAAAAGTTTATGCGGGATAATTATGACCGAATTTTGAAGCTATCGGAAATTTGGGAGTATATAAAGAAGCTGATTCCTAGATGTAGACATCAGTGTTAGTTTGCAACGAAGGTGAAAATGAAGGCAACGTTTGTTATTTTGGTGCTCGTAGCCGTTGGGTTCGTCCAGGCAATGGCAATGCCCTACGAAGCAGAGTTTCTAGCCTTCAAAGTGAAGTACAATAAAACCTACACGGACGTAGAGGAGGAACAGCTGCGCAAACAGATCTTCAAGGACAACAAGGATTTGATTAATAGACACAACGAACGTTATGCCGCAGGCGAAGTAACCTACACGATGGGCGTAAACCAATTTGCAGATTTGCTGGAAAAGGAGTTTCTAGCTCTTTTTCCAACAAACCTTAACATTAGTGAAATGAATTCCGACATCGAGTATATTAATGTACCCGATGATTTGGAAATTAAGGAAAGCATCGATTGGGTTGAAAAGGGCGCTGTTACAGGAGTGAAGATGCAGGGCTACGGTTGCGGCTCCTGTTGGGCCTTTGCAGCAACGGGCGCTGTAGAGGGTGCTCATTTTAAAAAAACAAACCAACTGATATCCCTGTCGGAACAGAATTTGATCGACTGCTCAGGAGCTTATAGCAATTATGGCTGCAATGGTGGATTCGCACTCCAGGGTATGCGTTATATTAGGAACAATAAAGGCATTGATTCGGAAGCCTCATATCCTTATCAGGCAAAGAACTTAGATTGTCGTTTCAAAAGGCAAAATGTTGCAGCCACCGTCACTGAGATTCAAAAGGTTCCAGAAAATGAAAATGCATTGGCCTATGTCGTCTCCGAAATGGGTCCAACTGCGGTAGCGGTAGTTGTTCTGCCCGAATTCCAATTCTATCAAAGTGGCATCTATTACAATCCCTACTGCTATGGAGTGGCGAATCATGCCATGCTTGTGGTAGGATATACTTCCGACTACTGGCTGATCAAGAATTCATATGACACTACTTGGGGTGAACAGGGCTATATGAAATTGGTCCGCAACTATAATAATTGTCAGATTGCCAACTTGGCATTTATTCCGACTGCCTGAAATATTTCAGTCTGACTTCAATATATCTTATTACAAAAATTGTAAACATCATTTAAATACTAATAAATTTTAAAACATTATATGCATAACATTTAATGAAACTTTAATTCGTTGATTTTGATTTAATCATTCTTATTAAGAGCTTTAATTTAATGGCTTTCAATTAAAAATGTAATATCTTAACAACGCTGAGAGTCTGTAAAAATTATTTCCACATAATCTTGTCAAAAGTGAACATGGAACACAGAAAAAGGATATGATTGCCCTACACTAAGAAAAAAGAAATTTTTTTAAGTATAGAAACACTTTCGATAAAAAAAAATAAAATAAAATTCTACAAACAGAGTATAAATCTCTACAAAGAAGTGAAAATTTCCACAGTACGCATATATTTTCTATGATATGAATAAACGAATAAAATTATGGGTTTATAATCGGAAGTATGGATTTTCTACAATATGAAATCCAGGTGTTCTATGAAATGAATATAAAATTCATAAACCTGCAGAAAATTTTCTATGCTCAATATAAATTTTTACAAAATATGTTGACTTATTTCTTTAACCAAAGTAAAGTAATTTTTTTATTCAAATTTAAAAAAATAACAGATTTTTTTTATTATGGCAATCAAATTATAGATTTTTCCATGTTCCGTAGAAAAAGTTTCCAAGAGTTATCGTAATAAATTCGATCATGGCAGAAAATTTCAACATTTAAGCAACATTTTCTTCACTTTGTGGTAATAAAATCTACATGACATAGAAAAATTTCTATGGAGCTATTTTTATCCTGTTTTTCCAACCACTGACGTCAGTTTTTCACAATTGGATGTACACTTTTTTTTGAGTGTATAATTAGCAAATTTGAGCTCTAGATTTAAAGTAGTAAGTTCTTCGGCAAAATAATGAAATTGGTTGATTAAAATAATTGTATGCCTTCAATTATTGTGATGACTTATACTCTGATATATACTTAAATTTATAGGGGCGATAATGCAAATTTTTAATGCAAATTGACTTATAAGGGTTATTTAAAAAGCGCTTTTGGCTCAGCTTTCGCAGTCTCTCAGAGTTATTTCACGGGAGTTAACATAATCAGAAATGAAAGTTTTTATTGTACTTTTGTCTTTGTTCGGATTCGGCCGGGCATTCATAACCTATGATGATATTCTCGATTCAGAGTTCCAGTTCTTCAAAGTGCGCCATAATAAAAGCTATAGGAATGATTATGAAGAGCAACTACGAAAACAAATCTTCAAAGACAATAAGGAATTGATTGATAAACACAACCAACGTTACAATGCAGGCGAAGTTACCTATGAAATGGGCGTAAACCAATTTACGGATTTGCTGTCCAGTGAATTTAGAAGACTTATGCTCTCCAGCATCGATAGCACTGACTTGAAAGCCGACATCAACTATATTTTGACTGCCTCAGGAAATACAAAGATTCCGAGCAGTATAGACTGGCGTACTAAGGGCGCTGTTACCGCAGTAAAGCACCAGGGCTCTTGTCGGTCCTCATGGGCCTTTGCCGCAATTGGCGCTCTGGAGAGTCAACATTTTATAAAGACAAATAAGTTGGTGTCCCTATCCGAACAGAATTTGGTGGACTGCTCCAGTGTCGATCCGAATAAAGGTTGCAATGGTGGCTGGCCTGCAACCGCTCTCAGGTATATTCAGTACAACGGTGGTGTAGACACTGAAGAATCCTATATCTATAAGGCTCATAACGGAAGCTGTCGCTATAACAAGAACCACATTGGTGCCAAGGTCGTTGATATTGTAATGACTCCTAGTGAAAACGAATCCGCATTGGAAACGACAATCGCCAATAAAGGACCTGTTGCTGTGTCCATCGATGCATCCTTATTTCAACATTATAAATCTGGCGTCTTCAACGATCCCTCTTGCCGTAGACGCGTGAACCATTCTGGCGTTGTGGTTGGTTATGGCCACGATCATCGCGGCGGTGACTTTTGGCTGATTAAAAATTCATGGGGAACTAAGTGGGGTGAAAAAGGATACATTCGGTTGGCTCGCAACAGGAGAAATCAGTGTCATATTGCCAGCTTTGCTGTTTATCCCGTGGTCTAAAATAAACAAATAGTTATACATCGATCACCTTATATATACTCTATAAAACATATACTTTTATATAGATCTAAATAAAAATTCCATGTTTAAATATAAATTTTAAGAAAACATATATCTCAGATACAAATATAATATATTAACAGTCTTATGCTTGTATTTTAAAGCATATATTTAAAACATATTTAAATCATATAATAAAATTCGGTTTATTTTTGTTAGACAATAAATTCGAAATTGTTAATATCTGTTAATGTAGAACGGAAACAATTTGATTGATTGTGATTTCTTGTTTGTATTAATTTCCAAACTTCTGATAGTCCCACTGGCGATTATCAAGTGGGCACACATGACGGCTCATTAGCCAGCGCGAAATGCAATGAAAATGAAAACCATGATTGCACATGCCCCACGCAACAGTGCAGTCCTCGCAAGAGACCGATCCCTGGTTGGCCTGACACTCAATACATAGTTCCATTATATGATTGCGGCAAATGGCGCAATTGTCAACAACGATATCCCAGGACCACAATGCCACAGCATCCCACTGTTTAACCAAAAAAGAAAGAAAAAAAGAAACAATTAAGACCGCGTTAGTGGAATATATTTACAACGGGGCGCACTGTACCCAGTCCGAGATTCTTTATTTACCTTATTTACATCGAAACGCTTCATCTGAGTATTGCTTGTGCTTAAAGGAACCTCTTTTCCATCGCAATCCATTTCGTAGAGCTTTTTTAATTTACTTGAAAATGCGACGACAGAAATTAAAGTGAAATGTGACTGTCAAATGCAGCACAAAATGAAATTTGATTTTCCAAAGGCTACTGCGATATTTGTGACAAGTTGATAGTCGAAATTATTTATCTAAAACAACCATTCCGATAAGTCAAAAATCTAGCTTTCTCCGTTTAATTCGTAAAATCAAACAATTTTGCACTTAGCGACCGATTTTACATATGAATTGATCCTCAAATATTCGGAATACAAGCTAATAACATGAGTATCAAATTTTGAATTTACTTTAACAGCTAAATTAAACCTAACGCCGCACAAATACAAACTCTTTAGTAATTTGTAAATATAAGTATATAACTTTTATAACTTAACATAACATAAACTTATGATTGAACATGTAAAATTTGTATAAAAAAACGTATCTATATACAATAAAGATAAAGTTATTTGAGTGAAAAGTAACATAAAGGAATAAATAGGAATGACATTGTTAAAAATTGGATGATTGGAAGGCGGACACATATAGTTCTTAAGGATAGTAACATAAGCAGCATTGGGTTCTATACAGTTAAAAGTATTTCATAAGATTTTAAGTTTGTTTCCACATAGTGTTGCCTTTATCAGTTATATTTATAAGTACTGCGATCTGTAAGATATATTCACGTGGCTTTTGCAGTCAGTTTACACAGTTCAGTTGCTTTGGCATCCACGTTTTGCAACATTTTCGACTCCACCAGCGGCGCTGTCACCTGTAAGTGCAGCTCATAATCGGGAGCTAATATAAATGAAAATTAGAATTAGAAATGTTAATCTAATTGTAGCAGATTGCAATTAATAGTAGTATTAAAACTTAAGTCTTGCTCACTTTGCTCCAATATGCACTCTAGATCATTTGGGCAATCTATCGTGGGAAAATTAATGTTTGTCGACTCTTTCAGTATAACACAAATATCCTTGTGTGCGCTCATCAGAAACAGCGGCACATTCGCCTGGGCCAGCTCCTTGTGCAGAGACCCCATACCACGTGCAGCCGTAAAATCGAAATCTATAAAAGCATGTATATATTTTTATAGAAATTGCACTAATATATAGACTCTTACCATGCACATGGGCACAGTCGAGGACCACGGGTGCTGTACCATGCGTCGATAGCGCTTTAGATATGCCGGAGCGAACCCACTCGATGGCCGGAAAGTATAACGAACTGTGCTTGGGACGAATCAAGATGTAGCTGATGCCGTTGATAGTCTGCAGCTTAGATATACTCAAAACCGGACGTGCCGCACGATAAACTAGAAAAGCCACATCAGCGCCGACGCCCAGTAATAGCCCAATCTCAACGCCCACAGCGAGGCTCATTACAAAGGTGATGGCGCCTGGCAACAACTCACGCCTGCTGCAGCGCCACAACGGACGTATCACCTCAAACTCAATCATAAATATCACAGCCGATATGATAACAGCACTAAGCGCCGCCTTGGGTATATACTGAAAGTACGGCGCCAGCAAGCCCAGTGCCAGGAGAACCAAGACACTGGTATAGCAGCCACCGATTGGTGTTCGGACGCCACTTGCATGATTGACAGCGCTGCGCGAGAAGGAGCCAGTCACTGGCATGGAGCTACAGAAGGCGCCGCATATGTTGCTCAAAGAGAGCGCAACTAACTCCCGTGTGGGACTCAATCCAGCGCCACCAAAAGCTTTTGAAATAGCAACATTGCCAAGCACCGCAATGATGGGTAAAATCAGCATTGAGGGTCCCAGTTCAGAGAGCTGCAAATTAAAAAAACAAAAACAATAAAATAAGCTAATTCATTTGTCTACAGCTATAACATACCATTTGCTCAAAGTTCTGTGGCACCACTGTGCCATTATTGCCCAGAATTGTTGTCTCAAACTTGGGTACTGCCAAACTTGGTAGACCGCTCTTTACTTCACCGGTGAGTATAAAAGGGCAGCTGTCCAGTGTCTTGCACTGGCTATAAGCGATCACACTTGAAACGAGCACTACCAGAGCATTACGTCCAGTGGATACGACCCAAAAGCTGCCACTAAGAAGCTGTTGTGTTCGCAAGTTACCCACTCGATTTGCCAGGTTAACGCTCTTCAATTTCTGTTCAAAATTTGACAAAGAGTTAATTACAATTGCAATTAAAATTATTAATTCCTTTTCTACTTACCCGCAGCAGCAAGAGGACGATAATTGAGACTAGTCCGAGAGTTAGATCGCCACGACGCACATTGTGTAGATTGCTAAATACGGAACGCATTGTATTGATGAAAGCAGAGCCAGATCCTCCACGCAGACCCAACAAACCCTTCAGCTGCGAGGTGCCAATAATTACAGCTGTGGCCGACGTGAAACCCACAGTTACGGGTAACGAAATAAGGTCAACAAGAGCGCCCAACTTAAGCACGGCCATGGCCAACTCCACCACGCCCGAAATAAGACACAATAGTATGCCATAAGCTGGACCCGACTGCAATCCAAAGCCCGTATGCCGGCTGGTCATCAGCGCCAGCAGCGCTGTTGGTCCAATTGTTACCTGGCGACAGCTGCCCAAGAGCGCGTAAACAATGCCACCCACAAATGCTGAGTACAGACCATACTGTGGCTCCAATCCCGCCAACGTTGCATAGGCCAGGCCCTGGGGCAGTACTGTCAGGCCCACAGTAATGCCCGCTATCAGATCGGCCACCGCATCCTGCGCCGTATAACCATGTAGCCACTTAAGGCCTGGCAGTAAAACGCTCAAGTTCTTAAGAGGCATGTTAACGTATCTGAGAAATAAAATAAATAATTAAAAGTTAAAATAAACTAAAAAAAAGAATGAATCGCGATTATAAAATTAAAAAAAAAAAAACCTAAATTAATAGAAAGTACTACACAGTTTTGTACGCATTTTTGTAAATTCTTTAATGGTGTCTAAACTATTGTAAAAAATTATTTTGAACAAATTACAATGTTTAAAATCAGACTAAAAAATGTCAATTAAAAATACCAAACAAAAACCCGACAAACATTTTATTAAAATTTCATTTACTTCAATCTAAGCCCTCTTAAGAATCTGAGACACGTCTTATCAAATAGGACTCTGATTTCCAACGATTATATGGCATGGAAAAGAAATAGAATCTTAAGATCAATTGTATATTTTAATAATTTGAAGCGCAGAAACCAGAACTATAGAAACTTTGGCTTAAGGCTTAAGAACCAAGCGTGTAAACAAATAAATAAAACGAAATACGCAAAGAACTCGTTTCGAAGTACAACAATATGATAATTGTTGACAAATGTGAGGTTTTGATTCAACTTAGGTTTCTATATTTATATAGCATTTATAGACAAAAACTCATGTGTATCCAAGGTATGTTCTGTACTAAACCAGAATCACTTTTCATAAATAATCCAAATAAGAAATGTGTTTTCTGCATAATATATTTGAACACGCTTAACTATTTGAACAAGTTTTAGGCCTGCTTTACTTCATATCAAGTTTAACCAGCAGCATTCATAATAAATTTCATCATCATATCTCAAATAACTAATATATAAGAGATATGACACTGAAACACTTTAAACCATTTTGAAACACACCAAAAAAAAACAGTACTGCATGCGACAATTTAGAACAATTATTATAAATTTATTGCCTCGTATTTGCACAATTGTCTTGTTTATTTACCCGAATATTTAACTACCTTTGGGTCATAAAACACGTTGAACAACTTTAAAAAAAATGTTGTATGAATTTTAAGTTAATTAATTTCAACTTTTGAAATATATCGCCAAGACCGCGCGCTCTACCTTTACCTCGATCAGAACGCGTCGGAAGCCGGCGAAAGACTATGAGAATTGAATATGATCATAGATCGCGTGCCGATGTTGTGTCAGTCACACGATTGATTCCAATTAGTTCAATAAGGGAGAGGGGTACAAAACGTGATTATATTGCGTGCCTTCAATTTCCAATATCATCATAATAATATTCCCTTATATTTGTACACAGAAAAAAATTGTCGTTCTGAATAAAAATCTGATTTTAATTTCCAGTTTGTTGTATAATTATCGCTATTGTTACTATTGTTATATATAATATTACATTGACTCTATGGCTTTTATATTAAAATTAATCTTATCTATGTAATTATGCAATCATTTTAAATAAAGGTCAAATGATAACTGTTATGAACATTATTTCTAAAATTTTAACATGAAATTAAAACTCACTAAATAAATATTTGATAATCCCAAGTGCACATACTTTAGTTTGAATCAATATATGAGTATGTTTATATATACCTACTACATACAGAGCAACGCCGATAAGAACATTTTAAAGTTTTGCACATATCGTACATACCAATAAAATTAACCCGGATGTGAATTCATTTGCAGTTGGTGAAATTTATTCGCAGAATTTACAAGAAATAATAACAAAGAAATTAAATTGTTCACGTGGTGTTTGTGTATATAAAGACAATTAAATCAAGTGTTCAGAGGCATACCAATGTCTTCAACGACTACATAAATTATACATACATCATATTTCTTAAAAAAAACGAAACTAATTTAATTAAAGAAAAACACAACAGTTTAAAAGTAAAGTTATCTCTGGTTACCGAATATTTTACACTCTTTAGAGAATAATTCACATACAAATACATGAGTTCTAGAGGGAAATTCGTAGAGGGAAATTCGTTTCCGCGAGATCTTGCCGAAAGTGAGAATGGGAATAGGCGTGATAATTTCTGGGCATCAATTCATATTTGCATATTTTGTCGCTAGAATTTACAGAACTTTTTCGCTCAATGTACTTCAGAAATAATGCGATAAGAACGAGCGTGCGAAAGAGAGTGAAATGCGCAATTGGCGATTACCGTTAAAATGGAAGATACATAGCTGGATTAACTGGACAGTTTTCATTTCTGTCTTCAAGTTTACAGAGATCAAACACAGTTCAGCTTTTTTTGTCATTTTGATCAGAACCGTTTAGTAATTCGTCATAACTCGACAAGATGAACAGCAATGAGGAATTATATTTGATGTCTCCGGCTAGGATAAGAGCATTAAACGAACCGTCTGGGTCTTCGATGTTAGCCGAGGAGAACAATGAGACCCTATTTGGGATGTCTCCGACTTTGATGACAGCATTAAAGAGTCGGAAGAAACAAAAAATGGGCGAGGTAACGGCTATGATTTGTAGTTGTTTCAACAATATTTTACAAATTTTTCTAACAATAATCATTAATCGTTTCAGCTCCACAAAAAGAAGGCATATATAAAAATTTCCGCAATTACGAAACCGCCGCCGCGCAAGTTCATTGGAACCCTGGCGCAACCTAAGGCAAAGCCGAAGCCAAATGCCAAATCAATAAAGAAGTTGGTGTCATTTAATGCACATGCTGCTGATGACGTTGACTTAGAAAATCCAGAAATTACCCCTCTGGTCTCAACACCGCTGAGCAGTAAAAAAGTAATCTAAAAGAATTTATTTGAATGTATTCGGTTTATGTAATTTCAAGTGTATTCCCAGTTTTTGATTTTATCCAGTTAATATTATTTGTGTTATTTTTTTTAAAGCGTATTATCATTTAATGTTAAACAAATTGTAATAACTAATATCTGATTAACAATATATATTTTATGTTTTGTCCTCACATTCATATTAATTCGAATTTTTGTATTTACATAAAAGTGACTTTCAGTACTACAAGGCTTATCCGGCTCATTCCTTAGCCATCGCTCCAGAAAAAACAATATCTTTGATTATAACCTAAAAGTTCGCCCCCATCAACAGGTAAAAAAAATTCAAATAAATTTTTGAATTTATCGAATATATTTTTATTTGAACATGTTTGTATTTGTATATGAACATATATGAACAAGATCATATATACATACAGCATAGATCTATTCTATACCAGTTTTATTATTACACCCAGTATTTTGGATACGGGGCTATTAAAACCAATTAAATTGTTGATCAACCATTTGTACAATAAGACAATTGAACCATCTATGCAACAGATGTATGTAAATCAGTTTGTTTGTATGTATTGCAATGGAATGCCCGCCTTTTTAATATTGCTAAGGCTCTCACTCACCCATGTCAATGGCCAATTGATTGCTTGAAATTGGCAAGATAAGAGAAAACTAGTTTTTGTTAACGCGCACATATGTAAACAAAAACAAATCAATACGCCACAATTGTGATGGGTGTGAATGTACACATAGGCCAAAACAGAGAAAATATTGTGTAGTATTTGTGTATAAGTGTTCCGAGAGAAATGTGATGAAAATAACTAACCATAAATAGGCCAAGACCCAGGAAAGTAGCACAAGAATTAACTCACTTTGTCGATGATGACGCTGGCAGAGGATGCTGCACAGCAGCAGCAAAAATACAAAACACTTGATTTTAAAGTTTAACAATCAATTTTATAAATTAATGCTAGACAGCTTTTTGCAGTTTTCGTTTTCAAACTAAAACTACCTTTTCGTTATAAACAAATAAAGCTGTCACACAAATTGCCGGCAATCTGCATGTACCGAAGACAGTATGCTGCTCACTGAAAATAAATTGCATACATATATACGCTTACTAATAAAACACATATGTATGTATGTGATCATATTATATCCAATCTTTATATTTAATAAATTAATTTAAATGTGTTTAGTTTGTTGCAATTTCTATATGGCAAAACATAAATTTTTTAAAATGCATACCACGCTTTATTACTACATCAGCTGAAAGAACAGCGTTGCCAGTCTGACCATAGGCAGCAGCGCCATCTATCTGACATGTTTTCGAATTTTCAATTTATAAACAAAGCAAATACATAATATGATATGATAGCAAAAATAAACTCAGTAAGTCAATTATTATTAAAATATTTTTGTTTATTTATTTTAATACATATACACAAACTAACACATAACAATACAAAATTCCAAATAGCCACAATTTGTTGTGCATACCTGGTGTCTCCCGTCTTGTCGTTGTGCAACACTTACAAAATTTGTGGCGTTGTTAAAACTATCACCGATTAATTTCTTTCATTATGGCAATTTAATATAAACAACATTACGGCCAACCAATATTATTAAACGCCACAGGCACAGCTCAAATACCGGTTTTATAACTGTTACCATTCTTAAATCAAAAGCTTAAGCGCTAATCTGCAACAGCAAGCCAAGGCTCGAAGGTGAAACTAAATCGGCAGCAGCAGCCCAAAAAATCATTTTTCCAAACAATCATACTATGAAATGGGTAAGTTTCAAGGTGCACGGCATTTAAATGCATTTCCTTTTGTTGTTTTTTTTTTTTTTTTGTATGCCATGGCAGCCTTAAGTAAGGGCTTCCTCCCGAACGACGGTGGCGGCCTTCAATTTTTGTTGTCCAAACTGCACAAATCTCTCATGTGCAAATGTATTGCAAATGCACACATACATACGTACATACATGTATAGTACATATATAGCCACGACGCACATTGTGTAGATTGCTAAATACGGAACGCATTGTATTGATGAAAGCCGATCCAGATCCTCCACGCAGACCCAACAAACCCTTCAGCTGCGAGGTGCCAATAATTACAGCTGTGGCCGACGTGAAACCCACAGTTACGGGTAACGAAATAAGGTCAACAAGAGCGCCCAACTTAAGCACGGCCATGGCCAACTCCACCACGCCAGAAATGAGACACAATAGTATGCCATAAGCTGGACCCGACTGCAATCCAAAGCCCGTATGCCGGCTAGTCATCAGCGCCAGCAGCGCTGTTGGTCCAATTGTTACCTGGCGACAGCTGCCCAAGAGCGCGTATACAATGCCACCCACAAATGCTGAGTACAGACCATACTGTGGCTCCAATCCCGCCAGCGTTGCATAGGCCAGGCCCTGTGGCAGTACTGTCAGGCCCACAGTAATGCCCGCTATCAGATCGGCCACCGCATCCTGCGCCGTATAACCATTTAGCCACTTAAGGCCTGGCAGTAAAACGCTCAAGTTCTTAAGAGCCATGTTAACGTATCTGAGAAATAAAATAAATTATAAGTTATTTACCAGCTTTAAGTACAATTAAACTAAAAAAAAACTTTAATTTAAGTTGTAGAACGATTAGGATAAAAAAATGATTTATTATTTTTTTATTATTCTAATTTTTTTATTAAAAAAAAAACTAAAATTAATAGAAGTACTACACTTTTATGAAAATTCTTTAATGGTGTCTAAACTATTGTAAAAAAATGTCAATTAAAAATACCAAATAAAAACCCGACAAACATTTAAATAAAGTTTCATTTACTTAGATCAAAACTTATCCCTGCCAGAGCAGTAACATCCTCTAAAGAATCTGAGACACGTCTTATCAAATAGGTCTCTGATTTCCAACGATTATATGGCATTGCAAAGAAATAGAATCTTAAGATCAATTGTATATTTTTAATAACTTGAAGCGCAGAAACCAGAACTATAGAAACTTTGGCTTAAGGCTCAAGAACCAAGCGTGTAAACAAATAAATAAAATGAAATACGCAAAGAACTCGTTTCAAAGTACAACAATATGATTGTTGACAAATGTGAGGTTTTGATTCAACTTAGGTTTCTATATTTATATAGCATTCATAGACAAAAACCCATGTGTATCCAAGGTATGTTCTGTACTAAACCAGAATCACTTTTCATAAATAATCCAAATAAGAAATGTGTTTTATGCATAAAATATTTGAACACGCTTAACTATTTGAAAAAGTTTTAGGCCTGCTTTACTTCATATCAAGTTTAACCAGCAGCATACATAATAAATTTCATCATCATATCTCAAATAACTAATATATAAGAGATATGACACTGAAACACTTTAAACCATTTTGAAACACACAAAAAAACAGTACTGCATGCGACAATTTAGAACAATTATTATAAATTTATTGCCTCGTATTTGCACAATTGTCTTGTTTATTTACCCGAATATTTAACTACCTTTGGGTCATAAAACACGTTGAACAACTTTAAAAAAAATGTTGTATGAATTTTAAGTTAATTAATTTCAACTTTTGAAATATATCGCCAAGACCGCGCGCTCTACCTTTACCTCGATCAGAACGCGTCGGAAGCCGGCGAAAGACTAAGATAATTGAATATGATCATAGATCGCGTACCGATGTTGTGTCAGTCACACGATTGATTCCAATTAGTTCAATAAGGGAGAGGGGTACAAAACGTGATTATATTGCGTGCCTTCAATTTCCAATATCATCATAATAATATTCCCTTATATTTGTACACAGAAAAAAATTGTCGTTCTGAATAGAAATCTGATTTTATAATGTTGTATAATTATCGCTATTGTTACTATTGTTATATATAATATTACATTGAATCCATGGCTTTTATGTTAAAATTAATCTTATCTATGTAATTATGCAATCATTTTAAATAAAGGTAAAATGATAACTGTCATGAACATTAATTCTAAAATTTTAACATGAAATTAAAACTCACTAAATAAATATTTGATAATCCCAAGTGCACATACTTTAGTTTGAATCAATATATGAGTATGTTTATATATACCTACTATATACAGAGCAACGCCGATAAGAACATTATAAAATTTTGCACATATCGTACATACCAATAAAATTAACCCGGATGTGAATTCATTTGCAGTTGGTGAAATTTATTCGCAGAATTTACAAGAAATAATAACAAAGAAATTAAATTGTTCACGTGGTGTTTGTATATATAAAGACAATTAAATCAAGTGTTCTGAGGCATACCAATGTCTTCAACGACTACATAAATTATATCATATACATGTACATAAATCAAATTTTTTTAAAAAATGTAAACTAATTTAATTAAAGAAAAACAAAACAGTAAAAAAGTAAAGTTATCTCTGGTTACCGAATATCTTACACTCTTTAGAGGATAATTTACATACAAATATGCAAGGTTTGGAGGGAAATTCGTAGAGGGAAATTCGTGCCCGCGAGATCTTGCCGAAAATGAGAATGGGAACAGGCGTGATAATTTCCGAAACCTATATTGCATGTCTGGGCATCAATTCATATTTGCATAAAATGCCGATAGAATGTACAGAACTTTTTCGCTCAATGTACTTCAGAAATAATGCGATAAAGACGAGCGTGCGAAAGAGAGTGAAATGCGCAATTGGCGATTACCGTTAAAATGGAAGATACATAGCTGGATTAACTGGACAGTTTTCATTTCTGTCTTCAAGTTTACAGAGACCAAGCACAGTTCAGCTTTTTTTGTCATTTTGATCAGAACCGTTTAGTAATTCGTCATAACTCGACAAGATGAACAGCAATGAGGAATTATATTTGATGTCTCCGGCTGTGATAAGAGCATTAAACCAACCGTCTGGGTCTTCGATGTTAGCCAAGAAGAACAATGAGAACCTATTTGGGATGACTCCGGCTGTGATGACGGCATTAAAGAGTCGGAAGAAACAAAAAATTGGCGAGGTAACGGCTAAGATTTGTAGTTGTTTCAACAATATTTTACAAATTTTTCTAACCATATAAAAACAACGATTAATGTTTAAGCTCAATAAAAAGAAGGCATATATAAAGATGGCCACAATTACGAAACCGCCGCCGCGCAAGTTCAATGGAACCCTGGCGCAACCTAAGGCCAAGCCGAAGCCAAATTCCAAATCAATAAAGAAGTTATTAAAGAAGTCATTTAAAGCACGTGCTGCTGATGACGTTGACTTAGAAAATCCAGAAATTACCCCTCTGGTCTTAACACCGCTGCGCAGTAAAGAAGTAATCTAAAAGAATTTATTGAAATGTATTCGTTTTATGTAATTTCAAGTGTATTCCCAGTTTTTGATTTGATCCAGTTAATATTATTTGTGCTATTTTTTTTAAAGCGTATTATCATTTAATGTTAAACAAATTGTAATAACTAATATCTGATTAACAATATATATTTTATGTTTTGTCCTCACATTCATATTAATTCGAATTTTTGTATTTACATAAAAGTGACTTTCAGTACTACAAGGCTTATCCGGCTCATTCCTTAGCCATCGCTCCAGAAAAAACAATATCTTTGATTATAACCTAAAAGTTCGCCCCCATCAACAGGTAAAAAAAATTCAAATAAATTTTTGAATTTATCGAATATATTTTTATTTGAACATGTTTGTATTTGTATATGAACATATATGAACAAGATCATATATACATACAGCATAGATCTATTCTATACCAGTTTTATTATTACACCCAGTATTTTGGATACGGGGCTATTAAAACCAATTAAATTGTTGATCAACCATTTGTACAATAAGACAATTGAACCATCTATGCAACAGATGTATGTAAATCAGTTTGTTTGTATGTATTGCAATGGAATGCCCGCCTTTTTAATATTGCTAAGGCTCTCACTCACCCATGTCAATGGCCAATTGATTGCTTGAAATTGGCAAGATAAGAGAAAACTAGTTTTTGTTAACGCGCACATATGTAAACAAAAACAAATCAATACGCCACAATTGTGATGGGTGTGAATGTAAACATAGGCCAAAACAGAGAAAATATTGTGTAGTATTTGTGTATAAGTGTTCCGAGAGAAATGTGATGAAAATAACTAACCATAAATAGGCCAAGACCCAGGAAAGTAGCACAAGAATTAACTCACTTTGTCGATGATGACGCTGGCAGAGGATGCTGCACAGCAGCAGCAAAAATACAAAACACTTGATTTTAAAGTTTAACAATCAATTTTATAAATTAATGCTAGACAGCTTTTTGCAGTTTTCGTTTTCAAACTAAAACTACCTTTTCGTTATAAACAAATAAAGCTGTCACACAAATTGCCGGCAATCTGCATGTACCGAAGACAGTATGCTGCTCACTGAAAATAAATTGCATACATATATACGCTTACTAATAAAACACATATGTATGTATGTGATCATATTATATCCAATCTTTATATTTAATAAATTAATTTAAATGTGTTTAGTTTGTTGCAATTTCTATATGGCAAAACATAAATTTTTTAAAATGCATACCACGCTTTATTACTACATCAGCTGAAAGAACAGCGTTGCCAGTCTGACCATAGGCAGCAGCGCCATCTATCTGACATGTTTTCGAATTTTCAATTTATAAACAAAGCAAATACATAATATGATATGATAGCAAAAATAAACTCAGTAAGTCAATTATTATTAAAATATTTTTGTTTATTTATTTTAATACATATACACAAACTAACACATAACAATACAAAATTCCAAATAGCCACAATTTGTTGTGCATACCTGGTGTCTCCCGTCTTGTCGTTGTGCAACACTTACAAAATTTGTGGCGTTGTTAAAACTATCACCGATTAATTTCTTTCATTATGGCAATTTAATATAAACAACATTACGGCCAACTAATATTATTAAACGCCACAGGCACAGCTCAAATACCGGTTTTTCATAACTGTTACCATTCTTAAATCACAAGCTTAAGCGCTAATCTGCAGCAACAAGCCAAGGCTCGAAGGTGAAACTAAATCGGCAGCAGCAGCCCAAAAAATCATTTTTCCAAACAATCATACTATGAAATGGGTAAGTTTCAAGGTGCACGGCATTAAAATGCATTTCCATTTTGTTGTTTTTCCTTTTTTTTTATGCCATGGCAGCCTTAAGTAAGGGCTTCCTCCCGAACGACGGTGGCGGCCTTCAATTTTTGTTGTCCAAACTGCACAAATCTCTCATGTGCAAATGTATTGCAAATGCACACATGCATACGTACATACATGTATAGTACAAATGTGTGTGTATGTACAAAGAGCGGTTGCAACTTTTAGCATAACTTTGTTGTCATTTCGAAGCGCGGCAAAAAAAAATATATATACAAAATATTAATGCCGCAATTCTATGTGACCCAGTTTACAATTTCATCACAAAAAACAAAAAGCAATTATTTCAGTAACCTAGAAACCTGCGTGTTTTTTGTTCTCTATTCGCAAAGCGTTTTAACTAAGGACCCTAATTGTAAAAAAAAAGGTTATTCGAGATGTCTTACAATATCTAATTATGGTTTAATGACACTTGTTAGTTATTTGTTTATATAGGTTTTGTTCTCAACAAAAAATAAAAATTGTAAGCGAGAGACAAAATTCTAATTAAAGTTAAAAATAATATACATATATTCTTCCCAATTATTTCATTAATACCTAAAATCAAAGCAATTTTCTTCGACAACTCCGTGCATTCAATATTCTTTGTGATTAATTTTTAATATTTTTGTGTCACAGCCGTAAACATTTTACTGATCAAAATATAAAAGATTTTATATAATCGGAAAATTAAAAATTAAAATTCTAAATTCAAATCCGATAATGATCTTATAACACATTTACGGTTGACATTTTGTTTGTATTATGTGCTTACCTTTTGTTATCTGTATTATCTTTTGACTTCAACTGAATATCGATATCCCATCGACTTTAATATTGTATTTAAGTTTATTCTAAGCCTTGAAGTCAACGTTACTCAACGTTCTCTTACAGGCATTGCTGTGAGCACAGAGAATTAAATACATTTTTGTTAAAACTAAAAACAAAAACCAAACAAACAATAAAAACTTATACATAGCTTAAGATTAGCTTCGGTGAGAAGGTGGCTGAAGCGGCGGCACTGCAGCGGCAGCAACAGGCGACGTCCGTCGACGATGTAAGTAGCGCCCGTAACTCCAATCACAAAAGTAAAACCAATCCAAAAATATCAGTATATATATCTGTACCATTTTGTTCTTTTTTTTTTTTACGTGTTTTTGTTTTTTCTTTACGTAGTGGCAGCAAACAAAATTGTAGCACCTCTTAACCGCAGAATTGGCAAAAATTACAACAACTATCCGCACCTAAAATACAAAAACAAAAAAAATTCTTTAATTATGGCTAATGTCTTAACCAATTGGCCTGGCTACTTCGTGTATCTTTATGTTGCTAATCTCCCATGTACGATTATAATATCTATTTATATATATATACACACT
Source organism: Hirtodrosophila alboralis (assembly GCA_035043045.1). Classification (NCBI taxonomy): domain Eukaryota; kingdom Metazoa; phylum Arthropoda; class Insecta; order Diptera; family Drosophilidae; genus Hirtodrosophila; species Hirtodrosophila alboralis. The sequence goes on from JAWNNH010000242.1 coordinate 832,695, forward strand.
TAATCACACTCAAAATGGAGCCCCATGAAAAATCAGAAAAATTTGGTATTAATATTTATTATTTACAATAAGTCTGTTGAAAAGTTGTAGTAAGATAACTCTACAACTTAATTTATCTAAATTGCTTTGTTAGTATTGATTATATCTTAATTTCAGTCTTTTCAAAGGATTAAACTATAATATACAAATATTCAAAATATCAAATTATAAATATTTAATTTTAATGTTCAAATGCAAGCCTAATTTAATGAAACCAAATTTCCATATGAATTTCTCTCAAAATAACCATGGGAAATAATATAAAAATAATTTTGAAGCAGTTTCAAAAAACAATCAACTCAACTATATATATTTTTATTACTATATTCATTTAAAAATGATATTTAACTGACATTCTATATATTCAAAAACTATCAAACCATGCTGGGCTCCAACACAAACACATTAAACTTACATATACTTATAGCAATAATCTTATTAAACTCGTTTAAAAACTGTTATTTAAAGCTAATTAAGTTTCGAACACATCCACAGACAATGCCATCGGCCATCAGCGGCGGCGCGCATGGGCAGGTGCACATACCTAGCAATGAGGAGTGCGGCATACGGGATGTGTGGAAGCATAATCTGGAGGAGGAATTTCGCACCATACGCAAGATAGTGCAAAAATATCATTTTGTTGCCATGGACACGGAATTTCCAGGTGTAGTGGCGCGACCCGTTGGCGAATTTCGTTCAACGGCCGATTATCACTATCAATTGCTGCGCTGCAATGTGGATTTGTTAAGGATTATCCAGCTGGGATTAACATTTATGGATGACGAAGGCAAAACGCCGCCTGGCTACTCCACATGGCAATTTAATTTCAAGTTTAATTTAAGGTAAACTATTATTATAATTATATATTGATAACATGAAATTAATTGTTGGATTGCAGCGAGGATATGTACGCGCAGGATTCAATCGATTTGCTACAGAATTCGGGCATACAGTTCAAAAAGCATGAGGAAGATGGCATTGATCCGATTGAATTTGCTGAGCTGCTCATGAGCTCGGGCATTGTGCTGATGGACAACATCAAATGGCTTTGCTTTCATTCTGGCTACGATTTTGGCTATCTACTCAAGCTGCTCACGGATCAGAATCTGCCAGCCGATGAGAGTGACTTCTTTGAACTGTTGCACATCTATTTTCCCAATATATTTGACATCAAATATCTGATGAAGTCATGCAAGAATCTAAAGGGCGGCCTGCAGGAGGTGGCCGATCAGCTGGAACTCCGACGTGTGGGCCCCCAGCATCAGGCCGGCTCAGATGCGCTACTAACGGGCATGGCCTTTTTTAAAATGCGTGAGGTACAACACACATTTGGTATAAACTTTGACATTGACGAGCCTGTCACAATCTTTCGCTATCTGTTTGCGCTCGCCATGCACCACAAGCCTATTGTCCGCATCTGTTTGCGTAACAATTCCCTTCTCAGCTTCAAAGTCAGCAACAACACCAGCTGCAGCAGTCCCAGCACAGCGACAACACAAGCAATTAGCCTTAACGTGACGGCTTACACACGTCCCATTCAGTCTGCTCCGACTTCCATACTGGAGATTTTCAAACCAAAAGATAGCAATAACAATATCGAGCAAATTTAAAATATTGCTCATTTGCCAAAACTGTGTTCTTGCTGGGCTGCTGAATTGCAAACATCTTGTTATTTTTCTAAAACATTGCGCATCGCACTTATCACAGTTTAACTTCACAATTCATATCATAATCTCATTTTGTATATGATTTCGAAATGTTTATATTTATTTTTTTTTGTTATCATTATTTTTTGGATACTGCACACATTCGAAATGTATTTTGTTATTTATGCAGCATGCAAAAAGTAGTAACCTCATACGCATTTTGTTAAACTATAATTTGTGCAGGTGTAAGCACCTTTGAAAGGAAATTTAAAAAAAAAACCAAAAACAAAAAAAAAAAGAAAAAAACTGAATGAAATAGTAGAAACGATATGTTGCTGAATTTTAGAAAATTAAATGAACTGAAGTTTAATTTCCATTTTCATTTTGTTAATCATTTCTGGTTACTGGGCATTACATTTACACATTTATTATTCATTATTATAATTGCTCACTTATCATTTATTTCATAACTAAAATATTTGTATGAAAATTATTGAATTTTAAATTTATTTGAACACCTATTATAGTTATTAAGCTGCCAACTGAAAATTTTGCGTTGCTTTAGCAGACTTATAAACGAATAGTTTTGTTTATTAATTTTGATTGGAAATGAATATCCAAATTTTTTTTTTTAATTAGTTTTATAAAACATGAAAATTTAGCATTGTTTGACAATATGACATCATGTTTAAAGTTTTATTTTTTTGTTTTCATAATTATGATGGTCGTTTAATTTTTTTGTTTTTCTACCTTTGTATTTGTATACTATAATGCTGATCTGTATGTTTTCACTTATTACTATAATATTAGTAGGGCTAATATATAAGCGTATTTATATAATTGTAATTCTAAACGAATTGGAAATATGCTTCCTATGTTGCTGTCAGTACATTGGGACTGTTAAGTACATAACTAAATATTAATGAATTGAACGTATGCAATTTAAGTTACAAAATGTGAAATCAACAAAAGTTGGTAAATGGTATGTAAATTACAAACTATTTTTTTAGTGTTGTATTTTCTGTTAAATTGTGAACGTCTACTTAGCAGTGCAGATTAAACCAATATATCTTTAAATCGCTTATCGCATGCTATATTAACCGACACTAATAATGTTAACTAAAGTAATTGTCGGCTGGGGATTTGGCAAGCTGTTAATACTAAATTTATGCTAACTTAATACAATATTCCGTACTTAAATATTCTATTTTACCATCTTACAGATGTTCTTCGAGGATAATATCGATCATGCCAAATATTCGGGTCATTTATATGGTCTGGGCACCTCGTTTATTGTAAATGGCACCAACTTCCATGAGAGTAACGGCGAGGCGAACAGTGCCTCATGATTCATCTTGATGAAGAACGCTGTCGTGCACGATAGGAAACTTGAACAAGCTGCTGGCGCTAAGGCTGCCATAATGCCGGCCCCGATTTGACAGGCATTCACATTCAAGAAAAATAACAATTAACACAACCAAACAAAACCGTAATTATGCTATCTATCGAAATGCACAACAATTTAAATACACGAAATTTTCTACGCTTTTGAGAGAGAATTTCTACACCCAGTAGATGTTTTACAACAAGTTTATAAACACACATACAAGCAAAAAAAAAATAAACTATTTAATCTAAGATAACTTGTAAAATGCCAGATGTCAAAAATCACTTTCAAGATCTATATGTCTTAAATGTGTTAGGAAATTATGAAAATATAAGATAATATGTATAAGCCAATGTGTATTTGTATAAAAAAAAGCAAACAATATATTTAAAACTTTTTAAATTAGAACATAATTGAGAATTTTATTGAGTAAATTTTAATCGATACTGCTACAAATGAATGAGTACTACGTAGAGACTCAATAAGATAAGGAATTGTGAATGGAAATACAGGAAAGCAGGTATATATTAAGTATAAATTGAAAAACTAAGCCGAAACTGAAGTGACCGGTGGCCGTTTTATCAAAGCATTAGCTGGAATTTTGTTTACTATGCATAATCTTCATTCGCGGCTAGTTATCGAAAAACAGCTGGACACTATCGGCCAAATTGACATGAATTTTTTCTTAGCTATCGATATAGTCATCAGTAAAAAAAAATCGTACTGCTCACATCACTAGCGTTGGTTTTTGTTGCATACAAAAGACGGAAAGGGTCTCAGAGAAATATAGAAATACGAAAAACTTGGGCATTAAATTCGATGAATTTGAACAATACTAGTGCTTTTTATGTTGTGCATTTCATTTGTGTCGAATTTGCAACAATTGCAAGCAATTGGAGCCCAGTGAAAGTGAAGCTGCATGCATTTCCATTTTCATGTCCATGTCCGCGTCAGACGCAGCAACAACAAAAGCGAAGCGAAAGAAAAGTGAAATTTGAGCAAAGTGAATAGCGCATGCTAGTCAACAAATTTCACAAATAATGGAAAATTTAAAAATCAGTGAAAAGCTATTCGAAGATGTGATCTATTTTGTGCTCGGCAGTTTGGATGATGAGGTAAAATAAGACGAGACTCCTCCATGGGCTCGGGCTGTACGTGTGCTCGCTACTGTAGTATTTGCAAGTGCATGTGTGTGTGTGTACGTGTGTGTGCACACAATGTGTGTGCTGTGCAGCTGTACAGGCAACAGGACGGCATTTACTCAATGCAATTAAAAAAATTTAATTAGGCGCTTTGCAAAACATCAAATATTGTGCCTGCACTTAGAATTGATATGCTACTTAAATGTGTGTGTGTGTGAACTGCTGTTAACACAGGGTGTTTCATGTTAAAAAATAGAAATGCGCGCCATAAAATGTTGCCGGCAATTTGCGACTGACTGTGTGTGTGTGTGTGTGTGTAATCCAACTGTGTGCTGCGTAGAGATGTGCACTATAAATATTCTCGGTTATAAAAAAAAAATTATATTAACATAATTCATTTGTTATTAATATTCATAAAATGAAAATTATAATTAGGGATTGTAATGCCATAATCGTATATCGCTCATCTCTAAGAATTTAAAACTCGACTAAAAAAAATTGACAATTGACAAAAAGTATCAATATATTAATATTTCAGCAAAATTTTAACCAATTTATTTTTACTATAATCCTTGCAGAGCGAAAGATTGCTTAAAAATGGCGGCGCACAATCAAAACTCTATCTCTCCGACCAAATAACGCATTTAATATGTGCCAGCAATTACTCCGAAGAGGAGTTGTCCATGAACTTGGATCTCTATAATGTACGACCTGTCAGCGAGCAATGGATCATCCACAGTGTCAAGCTGGGTCGCATGGCCGCCACGCGTGCCTTCGATCCCAGTCAGCCGCGTTTTCTTCGCGGCATACGCGTCGCTATTACGAATGTTGTGGCCAGCGATCGGAGGCGTCTCTATGCCATGTTGACTTTCAACGGTGCCGTTGTCACCCACAGTTTTGGGGCCACAAATACGCATCTGGTATGCGGCGCCGCCACTGGCGGCATTTACAACAAAGCGCTGGCGCTGCCCAAGAATGCAATTAATATTGTGACGCCCGATTGGGTCACGGATTGCCTTAAATTGAAGAGTTCGCTGCCCTGTGAGCACTACCATCCGCGATTGCTGAAACCCATTGAGAAACAGCGTGCACAAAAGCAGCAACAGCAACAAAATCTACAGCAACAACAGCAGCAGCAACAATTGCAACAGCAATTGGCTCAACAGCAGCAACATTTGGTACAACAACAATTGCCACAGCCGCCACAACAGGCAACAAATTCTGCTCAACTATCAGATATGCTGGGCTTTGGGGGAGACGACAGCGCGGCCAAGAGCATTGCCAGCATTAAATCACAACTGCAGGCATCGGCCGAGCGTGCTGCTGCCGAACAGCAGCAACAACAACAACAACAGCAGCAGCAACAACAGCACCAACAACAACAATTACCACAGCCGCCAACGCAGCAGCAAGTTGTCTTTGTGCGTCCACGTAATATGCAGCAGCAACAACAATTGCAGCAACAACTTCAACAGGGCGCAACACAGGCACCAACTCCGCCGCCACCACAGCAGCAACAGCAAATCATTATACAACAGCAAAAAATTATACCAGCCAATTTGCAGCAACAGCAGCAGCAGCAACAACAAATCAAAACCATTTTGCAGCAGCAGCGGCAAATAAAGACCACACAGCAGCAACAACAACAGCAGCAGCAAATTCAATTGATGCAGCAACAAGAACAACAACAGCAACAATTAATACTACAACAACAACAGCAGCAGCAGTCGCCACGTCTGCCTACCACGCCTACAATGCCACAGCCGCCTATGCCAAGTGGAAGACAAACGCCGCGCATGCCACAACCGGCAACAACACCACAGCCCGTACAATCACCGCAGCAACAGGTTCAGCAACAACAAGTACCACAGCAACAACAGCAGCAAGTCCCCCAACAGCAACAACAGTCAGTGCCTGTCTCGCCCCAAATGCTGCATCAGCATATTATGCGACAGCTGCACATGTTGCAACAGCAGCAAATGCAGCTGCAACAGATCGTACAAAGCGGCCAAAGCCTTTCACCACAGCAACAGGCACAGCAGCGACAAATTCAGCAGCAGCAGCAGCATTTATTGCAACAGCAACAGCAGCTACAAATGCAAATGCAACAGCATCAACAGCAGCAGCAACAACAACAACAGCAGCAGCAGCAGCAACAACAATCACAACAGCAGCAATCACCACGTTTGGTTCAAAATCGTTCGCCCGTCATGCCGCCAAGCACGCCCTCACCTTCGTTGCAGCAGCAGCAACATGTGATTGCTGGCAGCAATATGTTGCCGCCACAATCACCGCGACAATTGCAATCGCCAGCGCCACAAATGACACCACCACCGCCGCCCTCACCGCAAAGTGCACAGCAACATTTGCGCCAGCAGCAGCAGCAACAATTGCAACAGAGCCGCCAGCAACAACATATGATGGGCTCACCCCAGCAACAGCCACCACCCACAGCAATGATGTCGCCACAGCAGCAGCCATTCCAACAGCCAGTGCATCAGCAACAGCGCATGCAATTGCAGCAGCAACAGCAACTGGCACAGCAGCAACAGCAGCAACAAAGTCCACAACACATTTCAGCGCCACAATCGCCACAGATATCACAAACGCCGCCCATGGCCAACAAGCAACAGCAGCAGCAACAACAACCAGCACAGCATCAGCAGCAAGCTCAGCAACAACAACAACAGCAGCAGCAGCAATCATTTGCTCAGCCCATTGATCCCACAGATCCTGTTCAAGTTGCTCAAGTGCTCAGTCGTTCCACACTTAACAGCAATCAGGATTCACTGATTATGCGCCAGCAGCAGCTAAAGCAACAACAGCTTCAACAGCAGCAGCAGCAACAACAGCAACAGCAACAAATGCCACCACAGCAACATACGCCCTCGCCACGCCAATCGCCTTTGCACCAACAGCAACAAACACCGCCAACACAACAGCAACAGCAACCAGAGCGGGTATGTTTTGAATTGATGAAATTAAATTTAAAATTTTTATTTAATATTGAACTTAATTTTTTCATTTTAATTTTTTGCTTGAAATAAAAAATATGTATTGTAAAATTCTGCGCTTAATAATATTAATAAAAATCTATATTAATTTAATTTTCTTCATTTTCATATGCAGCCGCTGCAACAGCAACAACAGCAGCCGCAACAACAACCAGCTGCAGTGCCGCAGCAGCAACTGGTGCCTGTGCAACAGCAACAACAACAACAGCAACAGGTCATAACACAACGTCACGTAATAAACACTTCAACAGCACAGGGCCAGCAGATAATACAAAGTCATATGATGAGCATACAGCAGCAAAAGCAGCAACAAATGTTGCAATTGCAACAGCAACAACAGCAGCAAATGATACCACAACAACAACAGCAACAGCCACAACAACAGCAGCAGTTGCCACAGCAGCAACAACAGCTGCCACAGCAACAAACACAGCTGCCACCGCAGCAGCAGCAACAACAACAACAGCAACTGCAGTTCACACAACATCCACTTGGCCCCAGTCAGGTGCGCATCATACAGCAGACTATACAGCCACCGCAGCAACAGCAGCAGCAGCTGCTAGGACAACAATTTGCAACGCAGCAGCAACAACAACCACCACAGCAACAACAACAGCAGCAGCAGCCACAGCAAGTGTTAGCCCAGCAGCCGCAACAACATGTATGTAGAAATATTTATAGCCGCACAAAATATATAATTATTTATGTTTATTATTTGTATTTTAGCCACAACTGCAACAGCAACAACAACAACCACAGCCACCGCAACAGGGCATGCAGACCAAGAAGTTCATTATAAGTCAACAGCAATTCAATCAGCTGAGCGTGCAACAGCAACAACAGATATTGGCGCAACATCAGCAAAACCAAAATGTATTTATTGTCAATTCAACCAATATATCACAGCAGCAGCAACAACAGCAGCAGCAACTTGCGCAGCAACGACAAATGCTGCAACAGCAGCAACAACAACAGCAGCAGCAACAGCAGTTGCCACAAAGTCCAATGATGTTGCAGCAGCAACAATCACCACAACAACAACAGCAGCTGCTTACACAACAGCAGCAACAACAGCGCTTGCAAATGCAACAGCAGCAGCAGCAACAAGCGCCCCAACAACAGCATCAGATTGTGATAAATCAGCAAGTTATAAGCGATCCACAGCGTCTGCAATATTTGCAGCAACAGCAATTGCTGCAACAGAAACAACAACAACAACAGCAGCAGCAGCAACAACTTGTTGGGCCGCCACAGCAGCAGCAAATTCTTATACAGCAACAACAACAGCCAGTGGCACAGCAGCAGCAGCAACAACAACAGCAGCCACCACAAATCATGCAACAAGTGCTGATAAAACAACAATTGCTGCCGCAGCGCACGCCACCACCGCAGTCGCCACAGCAGCAGCAGCAACAGCTCATGCTACAGCAACAATCGCCGCAGCATCAACAGATGCAACAGCAACCACACTGGTCGCCGCAGAGTCCGGTGACAAATCAACTGCCGCCCACAACGCCAGGCACGCCCACAACAAGCATGGGCATGCAATCGCCGCTGCCCCCAGGTACGCCGACAACACCACAACAGCAACAACAGCAGGCGCCGCCACAATTTGCACCGCGCGGACTGCGACCGCAAACACCTTGGCCTGCACAACAGCAACCGCCGCCAACACAACCGCAACAACAACTACAGCAACAACAGCAGCAGCAGCCACAACAACAGCAACTAGTGCTGCCACCGCCACAGCAACAACAGCAGCAGCAGCGCCAACTTATTCAGCTGGACGAAAAGACGCACGCACATTTCATGTCACTGGACGCCCACAAACGTGCAGAATATATAACAAAATTGAATTTAAATCAGAGCAAGCCACGTGTCATGCTGCGCCAACAGGTGGCCTATCAGCCGCGTCCTGGTGCGCCTGGCAGTGTGGTCACCACACGTGCAACTGGACCGCTACCAGTACCTGTGCCTGGACCCGGCACATCGCACATTATTGTGCAAAAGAAATGCCAAATGCCCGCTGGACTCACGCCCCAGGAGCAAGGTCTCTGGCTGCAGCAACAGGGCACGCGCCAGGTTGTGGTACGCACTGGCGGAGCGCCTGGTCTCAGTCCAATAACCCAGCAACAACAACAGCAGCAACAACAACAACAGCCTGGAGCATCACCTCAACAGCAGCAGCAGCAGCAACAACCGTTTAATCCCAATGATCCCAATCAGCAAATGTTGCTGCAACGGCAACAATTGCGCGTTCAGCAGATTCCCATGCAACAAGCCGCGCCGCAATTGAGCAAACAGACCGTACAGCGTATAAACGATCTAATCGAGCAGCAGACCATCGTACAACAGCCACAACAGCAGCAACAACCGTCTACACCGGGCACGCCTACCACGCCAGGCACCGCTGTTGTTGTTGGCCCCGCAACTGGAGGCAATATTATGACACAAACGTTGGTCATGTCCGCAGCGGGTAAGTTCAAAATAAAATTCAAATTATAACTTATAAAATAATAATATTTATGAAAATCTTTCTAGCGCCGGATGGTCAGCAACAGCAGCAGCAAACGCCGCAGCAAATGAATCTAAAGACAAAAACAGCATTGGCCAACATGCTCAGCAATCGACTGGGCAACAATGGGGCACAGCCGCCAACCCAGCAGCAACTGGTTGCCATGGGCGATGTACAGCAGCAGCAGCAGCAACAGCAAATTGTGCAACAAGTTGTTGTAAGCGGCGCCACACAACAGCAACAACAACAGCTGCTGCTGCAACAGCAGCAACAACAACAGCAGCAGCAATTGGTAGCGGCACAGCAACAGCAGCAACAAATGCCCACAACACCACAGCAACATGTGGAGCCACCATCTGCCGCTGGCGCATTACGCATGATGGGCCAACAGCACAATGCTGCTGTGGGCGTGCCGGGACCGCTGCGCACACAGCAAGAGCTTATATTACTGCAGCAGCAGCAGCAACAACAGCAACAGCAGCAACAACAAATGCTGCAACAGCAGCAAATGCGACAAGTTGTTGGCGTTCCCCAACAGCAACAAATACCTCAACAGCATCTAGTACAACAGCAAATTGTAGTTGCACCGCCACTGAACATGCAGCGCCAACAGCAGCAGCAACAGCTGCCAGTTGGCGTACCAGTGCAAGTAGCAGGTCCACCACATGCCTATCTGCAGACGCGTCCCGGCCAGCCACCAATGCAAATGCCGCCTCGTCCACAATTCTATGGCCACAATCCGAACTTGAAGCTGCCAGCTGATCTCTTTCTGGTCGGCTGCACTTTCTTTATTGTGGAATATGATGAAACGGACAGCGATGAGCTGCCAATTTGGCTCGACACAATACGACAATTTGGTGGCGATATTGAGCGTGTCTATTGTCCGCGCGTGACGCACGTCATTTGCCGCACCCAGCGTCATGGCATGGTAATGCAAGCGTTGCGCGATGCCAAACGCTGTGTGACCGCATATTGGCTAAGCGATATCTGCTTAAAGCGACAGCTTATGCCGCCTTGGCAGCCCCTGCATTTACCCTTTCCCAGCCAGTTTGGCTATCGCAAGCCATTGGAGCGCTACATTATTACGTCGGAGGGCTTTGAGGGTGAGGAAATTGTGCGTCTACAGCAAATGGCCGAAGAATGTGGCGCCATTTATACCTCATATCTGTCCAAAGTGAATACGCTGGTTGTTTGCAAGCAGCTCGAGGGCAATAAGTTTAATGCGGCCAAAGAATGGAATATACCAATGGTAAATGCGCTGTGGCTCAGCGATGTCTGCATTGGCAATCTGAGCGGCCTCACCCAGTACGATAATCCCAAATATCAGCAGTATAATCTGGTGGCACCTTTCCGCATTGAATGCAATCTGGTGCCACATTTGTTGGGTAAGTTTAACAAACTTAATAACTATTATAACTGACTGATATTGTGCTTTATAGCCGCCTGGAAAGCGCCCATCAATCTGACACAGGAAGCACATGAGCGTGTCAAGCGTCATCTCTCTGATCCCTATGCCAACGAGCAGAAGATTAAGCGCCAGAAATTATGTGCCTATCAGGAGCAGCTGCCCGAGCAAATTGTATGCATTGAGTATCCACAGACGACAAAGCCGCCCAAGGTAATCTTCTCGCAGGTCGCTGATGCTGAGGCACTCAAAAAAGTCGTGTTGTAAGTGTAGTATAATATTATATATTAAAATATATTTGTATAAATTTTATCATATATATTGCAGAATTTTGGGTGGCATTGTAGTGGACAGTCCCGTCGATGCAACGCATTTGGTAATGACGCGCGAGAGTCGCACTTGCAAACTAATTCAGGCCTGTTGTCATGTCGACTATGTGCTCAAGTCTAGTTGGCTGGTGGAAAGCGCTAATGCCGGCAAATTTGTGCCTCCGGATGATTATCGCATTCAGCATATACCCGTCGATGAGAATCTGCAGTTTGATTTGGATACAGTGTTGTGCGCGCCGACACGTTCAACGCTATTTGCGGGCAAATGTTTCTATGTTACGCCGGATGTGTTTCCGGCACGCGATGAAATCATACGCATGATCGAATCATCTGGCGGCAAAGTGGAGCTAAAGCGACGCAGCGGTGCCGCTGTTGCTGAGGCACATGTTCAGGCGCCAGACTCGTATATCATTGTTACCTGCCCCACGGATATGCATCTTTGTGCAGATTTAACGCGGCATGGAAATCCCAAGTGCCATATTGTGTCCACGGAGTTTGTTATGAGCTCCATACTTCGCCAGCAACTGGAAATTGAACCAAATTTAATACCCTATTTGTACAACAATAATATTTCCAATAGCAGCAACAACAACAGCAACAAATCCTAGCGATCAGCATATTTATTATTCTGGTTAATGAAAGCTTGAGTCTGTACAAATAATTTATGAATTTGTTAAATTGCATTGCATGATGTGAGCTGTGTATGCGAATCTAGTCAAGCAGGCACATCCAAGTGATAAAATATTTGTCACTTATCGGTTATAGATAGATACACCTTATAGATAGATAGATAGATAGTTAACTGATTGCTTATCAAAGTTTATTGATAAATCCATTTTGAGCATCAATTTAATACTTCAGAAATAACCGATTTAACACATCCACATATAGCAATATAACAATTTATCTTTAGCTATTTTATAAGCATATAAAACAAATTATATTTATATACACACATTTTATATATATATATATTTATAGATATATTTTTGTAAGTCCATAAAACTTTAGTCTTTAGGTTTATATATTTCATTAGAGTATACGAAATGTTTCACAGAAATTGAAATCTGCTGGCTATTAGAATTTTAAGCACCTCTCAATTGGATATAGTCAATTGTCCAAGTTCCCATAAATGTTATGTTAGTTATATTTGTACGAAACTCAAGAAATAAAGTTTATATTAATGCATATGCGATGTATGTAATATATATGGATCAAGTGATAATATTGCTTATAAGTAAAATATTTGATTTAAACTTTTTTTTCAAATAGTTTGAAAGAGGGTAAATTTTACCAAGCAGAGTTTGTTTTTTTTTGAAGATCTAATACATTTAATCTGAATAAAAACGTAATAGTCAAGTAAATAATTAATTACGGAAGTCCTGTAGAGGTGTAGACCTGATTCTAAACAAGAATTTGTTTTTAATTAAAGGTTGAAATTAAAAAACATATTTGGCATCCTCTTTTTTCTGCTATAAAGTTCTAAAGCTAGATATTTTCAGGAAATAAATTCAATTTTATTTTATTCGTATTTATACTAAGAATGCATTTGGAATGCGCTTTATTATTTAAAGCTATTTATTGTTATACATGGAAGCAATGGCGGGATCCTCGGTCTCGTATATAATGAGGACATCGCGAAACTTATCGAGCAGCTGCAGCAGCTGAGATCGACGCAGATTTTCAAAGTACATAATCTCCTCCAGATGATGTTCACTTTTAAAGTAGCCCATCTGATATAGCTTGACCAAGAGCGATAGATCGTCCACGTTGAGAGAGGCCGGTATGCGACGAATTGCAGCAGCATCCGCCTCATTGAAAACCTGCAGCAGTTCCTTTAGCTTCTGCTCGTCCTCCATGGAGTCAAGGCTATCACAATTGTCTGTGCTAAGCGAGGCTGTCATGCTGAAATTGGATTTGTGGCTGGACGACGGCTGCGCTGCAATGTTGTCTGAGGCAAGCGAAAAGTGATCCTCGGAGATGGTGCGTCGATGGGCATTGACTGGCACCGGCAGCGGTTGGCTGGACATGCTCAGCATGGAGCCACCATGTACCGGATCATCATCCTGATCCTCCTCGGTTAGATTGCCGCAGCTGCCAGGCAGCTGTGCCTGGGCACACGACGCAGAATCGGCAAATTCATCATCCGTATCGCTGGGCATGAACTGCACATACGTATGCAATTGCATAAGCAGATGATGCTGCAGCATCCACAGCACCATTTGGGCCAAAATGCCCTGACGCGCCGGCTGCTGTAGCGGCGTTGTCAGATGCCCAATCGAAGTGGGCAGAGAGAAATCAGAAATGACCTCAAACAGCGACATGCCCGCAAAGCGAGTCGAGAACTTCTCCACTAGATGCGACTTGGTATGTAATGGCGCATCCGGTGCAATAACATACACATTCGTCTCGCACAGCGGATATATAATGGTGGCCTTGGCCCAGTAGACAAGATGCGAGACCAACTTGTACACATGCTCAATGCTCAGATCGGCATTGGAGGCCATGCTCTGAAGGCTAATCAACGGATTGTAGGCGTCCACCAGTTGCCACAGCATGCGAGCGCCTGTCGGCGGCACACAGTCGAGCAGTTCGGCAAAGTCCACCAGCAGCAGCATACCATGATATGGCTTCAGGGCGCGCAGGCAGCGATCTATTGTCTCTGGATCGACCATGCTGCCCTTTTTATGCAACTGATGCGCCTTGGCGGGCAGGCAGAAGGTCAACGTTAGATTCTGATTCAGTGTGGTGCTGAGCAGGCCGGTGGTGCACAGATCATTGCATATGGATTTCAATGCCTGCGCCAGGCTGCAACGTTCCGCAATCAGCTCAAAGGTGCGTTCCAGCGGCTGCTGTTGCTGCTCATCGTGCGTTCGCGCCATTTGGGCTGTCTGTTCGGTTAGATAACCGCTGCGCTGCTCTTCAAATTTGAGTGCCAGGCCCAGACGCTTGCTCAGCTCATGGTAACACTTGACTATGGAGTAGCTGGCCTGGGCATGCAATGCAAACACAATGTTTATCAACATTTGTTGCTTCTTGGTGGCGCCCAAGGCCGGATTGATGGCATTTCCAGCAGCAGTGACTGCCTGATTGCCAGCTGCAACTATTGTAGTCGTCTGTGCGGCTGTGGGAACCACACTAATTAACGTGGGATGGCTAACAAAGCGCACATCGTTCAGCTTGAGCTCAAACTTTTGATTGCACAACTGCGGCTTGACGGCAAATAGCGCGGATAGTACATCGTCCGCAAATCCCTGCAGTTGTCCTTGACCCTGCGCTTGACTCTGACCCTGACCTTGACTTTGGCTGGGCAGTGTGGGCGTTTGCAGCAAATCGTCTGTGTTGGCAACGGCAAATGGATTGCGTTTCCTGTTGTTGCATTCCTCGCGGGGCTCCTCCAATTTGAGCGTTTGGCCAAGCGTCTGGTATGGATAGCGATACAGCAGTCGATCGCCTTTGCTGTCGAAGTAAACAAGTATGACGGCCAATGGGTTTACCTCCATGGCAGCATTATTTATTAAACTTCGTTATAAATATAATTCCAACAGCTGATGGCAACGGAGTAGAGTTGTTTTGTTCAGTTCAGAGAAGAGTTATTTAAATGATGGACTGAACTTGTTCACAAACTGAGCTTGTTCCTGAAACTGAATTTGATTTAATAATAATTTAAATTGAATAGATCAAAATGAGTTGCACCAGCGAACAATTAATAATAATCAAATTGATTTTCTTTTTGTATATAAAAAACAGCTCTAGCATATATTTTTAATCGATAGAGCTATCGATATCATTAAAGCAAGCAGTGCTGTACAATGCCATATATAAATGCTTTAGAGCACTGAATTAGCTTTAACAGTAACAGTCTCTTTTGAGTCAACGAGATTTACATTATGATAACATTCTTGCTCTTACATTTGAGTAAGAAGAAGAATCGGAGTAACGCGGAGTGTGCAATCGCGTTTAGAAGTGTAAAATCAACAAATAAATTATTAAAAAATTGTTTAATTTACTGTGCTCAGGTGCAGCTTACGCAACACTATAAAATGTAAGAGTGAAACGTGTTAGTTATAGCTAAAAACGCAGTTTTAAAATTTGTCTTATTAGCGTGTTGGTAAAGAGGAAAAACACATAGGACATGAAAGGTAAAATGGGTGCGAAGCATAAGAGTAAGCGAGATGCCATGAAAGTGTTGTAGCCGTCTATATACATACATACATTGTATATTTCTAAGCGTGTGTTCGTGTGTGAGCACGAAGTGAGGTACAAAATGTAATGAAGAGTTGTACAAATGTAGTTATATTTTTTTTTTGTGCAACATTGTTTTATTGTTTTTTTAGTCAATGTGTACAAGGGAATCTCACAACCATATTGGCATTTCTGTGTACATGAGTGTGTTTGTTTTTGAACAGTTTGTGTATACATTTTTAGTGAATACCTATGTTTTTTGGCATGTTGGCTATGTTTTATGTTTATCCGTTTAACGTGTAGTATGCTATGAAAATATAACAAATTGTATGTATATGAGCGGTAATATCCGTGTATAGATTTTATATACATCTGTATATATGACATAGGTACATATTTCAGTGGCGCCGTGTGTGTACATGCATGAATATACACATGTATGTATGTATCGACGAACAGACAGAAAGACAAAACGAATGTACAGCACTATAAAGTACACTGCGGAATGGCAGGCGCAGTAGTAATAGAGAAAGACAAAGTAGAAGAAGCAGCAGCGTGAACAAAATAAAATAGCCGATAATATATAGGATTTGTGCTAGTTGGCATGCCTATGCCCGTTAGCTGAAACGGCCACACTATATATAGCTGTCAGATTACAAGTGCGCGCGCATCAAAGCAGATTATGCTGCTCTCGCTCTGGCACACGTTCAGTATATGTTTTCGTGCGCATTTTTCGTTGTTTCTTATGCCATACGTATTAATAATAAAATTGATTAATCAAAGTGCAACCGTTTATTTTAACAGGCAACAAACTTTAAAAGAACGTCGCGTTTTAAAACTAAAAAACCTGCATACAAGATTTATAGTGCGTGTGTATCAAAGTTGTGAAAATGTGAAAAAACCCCAAATATAACCAAAAAAAAGTGTAATAAAACATAATTTTGTGCCGAGAAAAATCAAACATCACACACTAAATTAAAACCAGAGCTTGCCATTTTAACTTGTGTTGTGCACCATGAAGTGAATCTACATAAACATAAGTGGTGAGTAAAATTAACTGCTATACAAAACAAAAACAGTAATGCGCGCGCAAATAAACTCAAGCCAACAATTCAACTGCCATTTGACAATGGGATCGGCGGAATAAATTTTGTGTAGTGGGTTGAGCTGTGTAGTTTTGTTTGGCGCTCATATTGTTAAACTAAATGTTTATTATTAAATTTTAGATTTTTTTTTTTCGCACAGTGGGTCGCCATATTTAATTTCGTACTTTTCCCAATGTAAACTATGCTTTGTTCACTCGCACTGACGCGTTTAGCATATAGCTTGCGCGTTCGTTTGTTTTGCTTGCGATTCTCTTTTGTGCAACGTGAAGTTAGTTGTGCGTAATTGAGCTCCGTAGAGTTGCCAAGTATGCGAAGTATTTGTAAAGTGTTTATTTATATTTTCTAGAAACATTTGTACATTTCAAATTAAATGTATAAACATAATTTTAAACAATTTGCATAAGTGTACTGTTCTACATGAAATGTTCATTTCTACAGAATTTACCTTTACATGTGATTTACGTGCATGCTCCATTATTTTGACATGCGCAGTACCCGCTAAATAGTTCGATAATATTGGACATTTATGTACAAAATGAAGAAATAATAAATAAAACATAATTTTTACACATTTTGAAAGTAAAGCAAGTTCTAAGTTGCCGCCATGATGGAATTGCGTTTCATATAACGTTAGAACAGCACCGCCGTTGCCTAGATTTTTCCCCATTTTTTCTTTACCATTTTCCATTTCTGCTGTACACTCCAAACATTTATGTTTTCGTCAAACGTTTTATTGCATATTCCTGCTGTTA
Source organism: Hirtodrosophila alboralis (assembly GCA_035043045.1). Classification (NCBI taxonomy): domain Eukaryota; kingdom Metazoa; phylum Arthropoda; class Insecta; order Diptera; family Drosophilidae; genus Hirtodrosophila; species Hirtodrosophila alboralis. Next base: position 850,215 of record JAWNNH010000242.1, read on the forward strand.
CACGCTTGTACGCCATGAAGTTGGCCGCTAGTTAGCGTTTCGTCATTTGTCTCTCTTTTGCGCATGGCTCAATACTATTTATCGCCTGTGTTACTCTTTACGCATACGTGATTTTTGCCTCGCCTGTCCTGTACGATTTTTCGCTACTTTCTGTGGTATGGGCAAAAATGAAAGCAAAAGTTGATGGACAAGTTTTTACTACATGTTCCTTTGGCGAATACAAAACTTATATGTACATACAACATGCCCTCTACATGGGCATGGGCGATGCAAGCGAAAATCAGAAAAACATTCGATAATTCAAGGGTTGCCAGTATTAGCCGCACATACACCCCCGCCAAAATCTTGCATATGTATTATACATTAACACATACATAGATGAATGTTCATACATTAGTATATATGTACGTTCGTGCAGTTACACACTTGCATTGATTTATGAGTGGGTGTAATGGGTGGAGAAGGGTGTTCAATAAGTTTCTTTATTCGAAACTTTATGGGTTATTTACAATTTTATAAATTAATTTTTAAGTTTACAAACTGCACTAATACTTAATTCGCTGCAAGTACAAGAGAATTCATTTATCAAGCAGGTAAAATATATAAACAGATTTGCAAATGTCAGGCTGTACAAAGTTTATCCAATCAAATATCAGCCAATAAAACTATGCAAACAAACACAAAGGCAAACAAGCGTATAAAATACGCGCGACAATAAAAATAAGACGCAATTTGCCGACACTAGCAACACTAGCTGGCATCATTAACAACAAACCATATGCAAAATACAAACAGACTGTGCATCATCAATGTGCAGGTGTAGGTGGGGACTAATCATGATATACATACACATATGCATACATGCATGTACATACAAATATATATTTATATACATCAAAGCTGGCAATGCCATATTTGACGTATTGCTGTAATGTTATTGACTACAAATGCTGCAACAAATGTACATAAGTAGTCGATAGTTACTTTTAGTGTTAGAAATTGTTATCGATCGTTGTTTACTGATTAGATTTGCTTTCAATTGGGAAGCTTTGCTTGTTGCCTGACGACGCACAGTGGTATAAAATGTGATTTAATGGGTCAAATGTATATTAAAATTTTGTGAGCTTAAATAATTATTTAAAAAATTAATTATTAAAAATTTAGATTACAAAAATGTCTTTAAAACATTTTAAAAAATGGATGAGGCCTTAAGTCGATTAATTCTCAACGTGAATGTACAATGTTAATCATAATAACGTGAACGCATTGTAAGTAAAGAGTGCAAGAAAAGTTGTATATAATGATCTGTCTATTTGTTTATTAAGAAAATCTGTCTTCATTCGGAATCAACGACCCATAACATAAATATAAGGATAAGCACAAACAGCTTATGACTGTTAAGTACTATATTCTAGAATCTAGAGCACTGTGCAGCGACGTATATTGCCATTCTCAACGATTGAAATTCAAAAAGTGTGTGTGTTTTCTCTCTCTCTCAAACGACAGCAAAGCTTAACGAAAGCGCGGTGGTCAGTCGCCATGTCTAAATTCAGTATGTCTGTGTGTCTGCCTGCGTTAAGTTTCAATGTGCATTCAAACATGCTCTCTCGCAAGTTTGCTTACCCACGGACACACACGCATACACAGTTAATTATGCATACCTTATGTATGTGTGCGTAATTTGTTTATGGCGCGAATTTTACTTGATGGTTGGGGTAGGGTTTAAGCTTTTGAGTGCATAGTTGTTTGTGGCATTTACACATATGACGGGTATTTCACCTTTGTGGTTATTTATACTTATACACAAACGTATGTATGTTCATATGTGTGGAATGTGCATTAATTTATCTACATCTTGTTGTGTTGATTTTAAATGCATGTTTATTTTTTACATTGTGTCGTGAAATACATATGTCTGTATGTAAAAATGTCACACAATCAAAATCAAACCACAGCAGCCCCAGCCCGAAACCAAATATTTTTTGTTGCTTCTGTTATCTTGGGGCTAGGCAGGCATGCTTTATTAGTATTTGTTGTTTTTATTGGGAAATAACATCAAACGGAAATAAATTGGGTACACATGTGTGTGAGTATAGTCATGGCAGAAAAATTACACAATTCATTCACATACATACATATATATGTATGTGAATAGATAGACACATAAATAAATAGGAATATAAAACGAAATCAAAATAAATACATACATAGTATATACTATGAGTTTAATTTTTGCTGCATTTTTGCTATCAGTTGGATCAGTTTGTGTTCGTTTTTATCAAATTTATGCATATATATTTAAATATGTACAAGTACAATTGTGTGGATTGTAAACGGTTACATAACTAAATTAAATGTGACCAGTTCTTGCCAATATAATTATCTATTTGTACCTAGTAATTTTCATTTTGTATATTTACATTTACATACATGCATATTTATACATGCATGTACCATGGGGTTACATAAGCTCATTGACTGTGTGTGCAATTAGCATTTAGCAATTCTGTGAAATTGTGCGGTCTTTATATTATTTAGCTTTTCTGTTTTTGTTCCTATTCTTTGCAATTCAAATTGATTGCAAAGTACTGCCGAGCAACAACAACAACAACATATGAATATCATACAATTGAGCAGCGTTGTTGCTGCTGCTGCTGGCCGACTCTATTTCAATTATAAATGATATTTCAATAGGCGCACTTAGAAACTACGAGAGAGCCAAGTGCATATCAAATGAGACGACGACAACTGGCAATATATATATATATACATACTTAGATACATAGATACTAAACCAGCACAAGCGGCAACAAAAACAATGCGATGTCGTCGACTGCCATGAATGCCGCGCCGGATGCCAAGGCAAAATTAGTGCATTCACTTTTTGCTTTGGCTTTTGCCAACAAAACGACCAAATACACACACATATACACATACACATACAAAGGTATGTGCATACTTGTAACTTGTAAATACGAATGGTGAGGTGAAAAGAGACTATGCAATAAATACTATAAAATTAGAGAAATGTGCAGAAGATAGCAGAAATACCAAAGCCCAAATGCCGTCTTTGAGACTGGGCTAATAAAAAGAAATATCAAACTAGATATTGCACACAGAAGCTATTAATTGTTTTTGTGTGAAGAAAGAGCAATAAAAATAATAATAAATTTAAAACAAATTAAAAATTAAATATTGCAATAGATTAAATCTTTCTAGAAATCTCGGAAGCAATAATATCAATTGTATATCTTATATTATATGATCATAATTGCACTATTAATAACAATACATTATTGTGCTTGGAAACACTTGAAAGCATGTATTTTATATTTTATTTCTTATGCTTATGGTAAATTATTAAAAAAATATTTGATGTTGCTAAATATATATGTCTTAAAATGCATTCACGATTTTTGCTTGCTGTTTGAGACTTGCATCGCCTCTAAACCGATGATGATGACTGACCAAAGCAAACAGGAAAACAGGTTTTGTTTTTCTTAAGCCAAATAATGAACAAGTGCTATAGTATGTTGTTTGTTTGGTCTTTGGTAGGGGGCATTTGGGTTTGAATGGCAATAAGTACCACTACATTCATAGATACGCAATCACACGCACACAAATGTAAACAATGCAAGTTCACTTTGGTTTCTGCTTTGATATGTAGTATGTGTTGTTGTTGTTTTTGCTTTTGGCACTCTATTAACGAGTTGGAAGCTTACTCGTTTCCAGTTTTGTACACTCGTTGCAAGTGCATCCGCGAATAGCATAACAAAAAGCACACACAGAAAAAAAGTAATGCGCATGCGTTTGGTTTTTGTCGTTTCTCAAATTACATAACACTTCAACAAGCAGCTGGCAACTCTGTGCGATATATTGCAAAAAAAACTTATCGATTTTCGATTGTAGCTGTAAATTGGATTTGAAATTGATTGAAACACATCTGTAATAACGAATTATGATTAAAACGTAATATAACTGCATAACATTTTTGAATTGATAGTATATTTATTATTTATTCAATATTTTAATAAATACAATTTGTTCTCTTTATCTTTACAGCAAATGGAATATACAACGAAAGATCGTTTAATAAGCTTTATTTGAAGCAGTTTCGTTGTGCTGGACAACAAAAAAGAACGAAACATAACAACGAGACGACGATTAGAAAAAGAACAACAATAACAACAACGAGAAATATAGAAAAAAATAGAAGCAAAAAAGTATCACTGGGCGCGCCAACAGGAAGCGCCGACTTAACAGTGAAAGAAGAAGACGAAGAGGAAGTATCAATAACACGCACCGTTATGTTTGTAATGGCTAACAATGTAATGTGGCACAGTGTTGGAAATCGTATTTGCAAATTGAATGCGCGCCGCCCACAATTAGCAGCCGCCAGTAGCTCAGGTCAGGCAAACGCCGACGAAGAAAGCATTTCTGGTTATGCATTACGCCCCCAAAGGTTTGGGGGCACCATTACAAACAGAAGCAGCAGCAACATAAGTAGTAAACGCAACGCGACGCGGCAAAAGTCACAAAATCAACAACAAAAGCAGCAAACGCGGCGGCAGCAGAGGCAAAAGCTTCTAGTGAACAAGATGTCTAGTGTGAAGTAGTGTTGTGAAATGCCAAAAGTCAACAACTGAACAAGAGCAACAAGAACTTAGCACCAGTTAAAAGCAGACTCCCCCGCGCCCCGCTCTCCCCTCTAAAAATACAATATATATAAATATATATATATATAATTTAAAATTTTAAGCGTTACCGCAAAATATTAAAAAAAAATTAATATAAAAAAAAAAAATTAATTACACAAATAAATATTTTGTGAACAATACAATTTATAAACATGCCCATGTCTACGCACGACTCGGTCTTTGTGGAACCCGTCGTCAGCAGCGGCAGCAACAATAGCAGCAGCAATAATAGCGGCAACGCCAGAATTGGCGTCAACAGTGGTCCACAGCCGCAGCCGCATATTGTCATCGATGGCAGCAGTTTATCAACGCAAGCGCAGCTGAAGCGCATCATGCAACGGCGCATGTCTATTCAAGCGCAGCCAACAGCAAAGTATGCGGTGCGTACCACAGCATCGCAACATCAACAGCTGCAGCAGACATCTCAGCAGCAACATCAACACCAACAGCAGCAGCAACAACAACAACATGAATTGCTAAATCCACAAATCTACAAGATAGTCACCACCGATGGCAGTACAAGTAATGTCATCATCGATGCCTCCAGTGCGGCTCCACCGCATAACTCCAAGCTATTGCTTAGCAATCTCACGGTGCTCTCCAAACAGGCACCGCCCATGTCCTCCCAGTCACAACAGCAGCAACAGCAACAGATCAACTATCTCAGCGCCAAGAATCTGCCCTATGTGACAGCAACGCCCGCTCTTAAGCAGCAGCAAAAATTTGGTAGCATAAGCGCCTATAAGGCGGCGGGCGGTGTCAGCTCTGTTGCTGCAGGTGGCACACAAAAGCAGCTGCAATCGTATGCACAAACAACGCAACAGCCAACGACAACGCCGCTAATGCAAAAGGTAACGTTGGGCTCCCGTGTCGTCACACGCTTGCAGTCGTATGTGCCGCCGCAGCAGCAGCAACAGCAGACGCCGCAAATCATTGTGCAACCGGCAACAGCAGCAACGCAACAGAAATATATAAATGCTGCTGCGCTCAATAGGCCGGCGATAACGACGTCAGCTGGCGGTGCAGCAGCGCTGTTGAAGAAGACAAATCAAAAGATAACCGTTAAAAGTGTTGGCAACATTTTGCAGCAACAGCAGCAGCAACAACAACAACAGCAGCAGCAGCAACAACAGCAGTTAAAAGCTTTTATTTCCTCGCAGCAGACATTGCACAAAGCTGCTGTTAAAACAAAGTTTGTTAAGCAATATAATAGCGTTGGCGGCACAACAACAGCCCTGTCCATTGCTGCCGTGCCACAGCAGCAGCAGAATGCCTACACCAAGCAGCAGCAGCCACAATTGACGCCCACCAAGGTCAGCAAATTGACAGCAAACAATAACAGCAAATATGTGGTGCAGCAGCAACAGCCACTGCAACAGCTGGCCGCCAATCTGCCACAAGGCACACAGCTGCAACAGAAGACAACAACAACAGCTGGAAACGGCGGCGGCGGCTATATGCTGCAGCAATCAACGCCGGGCGCCATTAAATTTGTCAACTCACACGGCACCGTCATACAGCAGCATCAACCTCAGGCACAGGTTCAGGTTCAGGCCAAACGCATTCACTACAACAGCAGCAGCAGTGACAGCAGCAGCGAACATCATCATCACCAGCAGCAGCAACAACAGCAGCAGCAGCAACAATCGTCGCTAATCACCGACGATGTCATGATTGTGAATGGCACACAGATGACAGATGAGCTATCGGCGCGCATATTACAGAGCATGGCCCAAAAGTCCTTCAGTCAGCAGCAGCAGCGCTATCAGCAACAAACGACAACAACAACAGCAACACCAGGAGCAACAAGCATGCCGCCGCCACAGCCAACATCAACAGCCACACAAATTGTCTATGGTGGCAGCAACAATAGCAGCGTCACATCTAATGCTGCAACATCAAATAATTTGCTGTTGACGCACTATCAAGCGGCTGGCATGTCGCCCAGCTCATCGGTATCATCGGCATTAACATCAGCCTCATCATCTTCATCGTCAGCATCATCAACATCATCATCGGGCTCATATCTGACGATAAATAGCTCTAATGCACCCTCGGTGAGCATATCCTCGCATGGCTTTGCCAGTGGCAGCGCCGCAATGTCCTCATATATGTCGGCAACGGCGGCGCGACGGCAATCGGTTAGTGCGCCAAGCAGTCGAGCGGCATCCTTGGAGCGTAAACAGCATCTGCAGCACGAGGCAGTGTCCTCAGTTGTTGCCGCCCGCAAGCCACCGCCCAGTGTGGTCGAGTATTACAAGCACAGGTTAGTAATTATCTTGGAACTAATCATAATTGATAATTGTATCGACAGATCGACCGGAAAAAAAGTGGTCTGAAAGTGGATAGAAAGAAAATATAAACTAGATATAGTAAAATGATAAAAGTTATTTTTAATATTTTTCTGTTATGGTAATTTAAAAAAAAAATCTAAAGTAAACATTTTTGTAAAAAAAAAAAAGAACAAGAAATATATAAAAAAAAATTATCTTATTTTTCTTAGCAAATTCAATAGCTTCCAAAGGCATATTAAATTATATTTTTTTGCTATATTATTTTTTCAATCAGTTAAGCTATTTGCAAGTTATGGTTTATTATATAAATCAACCAAAAAAATCAATAGAAAACCTTTCAAAGCTTATCTTTTACTGCAAAGATATATTGATACCATATTGTCTCTCCCAATATTATATTGCTAATGTATCTATGATCGTTAAAACAAAAGAATTTCGATCAGAAGCAATATTAAAATGAAACTATTCGTCCGAAAAATATTGGTAATTTATTTTAGGAAATTTTGTAGCTTTAAACAATTTACAAAAACATTTTTTAGATATTTCTTAGTTTTATAATACTAGATATATTTAGTATATTGAATTCTACTGCTATAAAATAAAACTCTTTTGATGGTCGCAGATATGGTTTAATTTTGAAATAATAAATCACTGAAAATCTGTTTCCATTTACTAATATTAATGACATCATTCAGACCAAATAAATTTCATGGCCATTGGCTAAATTTTACTGGTACAAAAATTAAATTTAACCTTTGAAATCAGAAATCAGTTATTTAAATTTTTTTTATAAGGAGCGATTTATAAATTATATTAAAACAGAGAGCTCCTTTAAACATAGGTAGAAGAGTTATAGTTTAATTGTGAATGACAGTGTATAAAAAGTCTTTAAATATAGCACAGTTATTCGTTTCAGTTGATTCTAATTTAATTTATATTTTATAGCTTACTTTGATAACATAGGAGAAGAGAGAGTTATAAAAAACCTGTATGTAGTCTAAATAATCTCTTGAGTTTCTACTAATGTGGAACAATATAAAACTAACATATTAAGGGCTTTAATATATTTGCAAATTTTTCCATTATTTGATACAAAATGCAACGGTTGATTAGTGTTTTAGTTAAGGTAACAAAACAAACTATTAGTTAAGGTCTAATATATATATAGATTTTTTTTTTCGATCTAGTTTGTTTGACATTGCTGCCATTTGTGACATTTATTTAAATAGTGTTTGGGCAAAAATGTTTGTTGACAATATTATTATTATTTTGAAACTAAAAGTTGTATTAAATTCTAAGCAACATGCAGTTCTATTGTTATCCAACTACTATATACAGACACATCTATAGCTATCGACATTGAACATTGTTTACTTCTATGCCGGCTACTGAACGTTAAGGTTTTATTTCTTTATAATTTCTGTGTGAAATATTTTCATTTAAAATAAGTTTCTTTGTGTGTTTTTTCGCAATTGCAGCCTGAACCACAGCAATAGCACAAGCAATTTGAGCAACCTGCGTAGCAGTGGCTCAACAACGAGTCTACATACCACGACTGCAACATTGGGAACGCCAACGATGCCGCATCTAACACCAGTGCACCATCTGGAAGCAGCGGCAACGGTAATGATAAAACCCCAACAGCAGCCGCATCCACAACAGCAGCAGCAGCAACAACAGCTTAATGCAAATGAGGAGGAGCTGTATATTGAAGAAGTGCGTCCAGTGCCTGTGCATACTCATGACTTGCGTTTGCAGCAGCTGCATGCCATTATGCAGGATCACACATACGCCTCCCAGCAGCAGCAACAACAGCAGCAGCAACAGGCAGCCGCATCAGCAGCACAGCAACAGCAGCAGCCACAGCAATGGTCACTTGGTGGCATCGGTGTAACGGTGGCTGCAACACCAGGCAGCTACAGCAGCTACAGTTACGGGCAGCAAAGTGAGTTGAATGTTTATAAATAATAAAAATAGTTACAAGGAAAGAATTTGGAAATGGTTAAGTTATTTAATTAAAAAATCTATAAGAAATTCAAAAGAATTCTGTTCAATTTAGTAATTAATTAATTCTTAATTTGGTGTAACAAGAAAAATTTCTTTTAAGCCACTAAAATACCGTTTTTTTGTTTGTTAAAATTAACTAAAATTTGTTATTATATTTGTTTTTTCTTTATCGTATTTTTTTCATATATTTTTACTATATTTTTGCTTATTTTAATTTTAATTATTCTACTTCAATTTAATGCTATTCATTGTATTTACACAGTTGGACGCCATGTGCCGGATGATGATGCTCACTCTGCCATAAGCGGCAGCTCTCGGCTAGCCAGTGCCGACATTGATCCTGGCGAGGAAACGGAAACTGCACCCGAAGCAGAGGCCGAGGATGATTCAGTGACGCGTTGCATTTGTGAATTAACACACGATGATGGTTATATGATATGCTGTGACAAATGCTCGTAAGTATGCCAAAACTTGAGATTTACAAACATGTATTTAACTAATTTAAAAATTTGTGTGCTTCTGCAGCGCCTGGCAGCATGTTGACTGCATGGGCATCGATCGTCTCAATATACCGGAAGAGTATCAGTGTGAGCTCTGTCAGCCGCGAACTGTGGACAAGGCAAGAGCACGCGCATTACAGCGTCAGAAGCGCAAGGAGCATATGTTGCTGGTGGCCACACAGGCGGCAAGTGGTGCAGCCGCAGTAGCAGCTGCTGCCGCTGCAGCTTCAGCGGCCGCAGCGAACAATCCAATGAGCAGCGGAGGGGCCACAACACCTGGTAGTGGTGTCTCATATAACAGCCAGGAGTTGCAGCCGCAGCAACTGCAGCAGCAGCAACAACAGCGTCTTGGCGCCAGTCTCAATGGTGGCTTTGCGACTGCTGGCGTCGGCGGCATGGCCAAGAAATCAAAGAAAAACAAAGATGGCAATGCCACAACGCTCAAGAAGAGCAAAAAGAGCGGCGGCGACAAGCTGTCAGCCAGTGGCTGCACTGCCGGCAGCGGTTCCACCAAGACAACAAAGAAGAGCAGCAAACGCAAAAGCAAATCAGGTGGCGATGGCAGCAGCGGCAGCAGTCCAGCCCTTACAGCCGCTGAGAAGCATGCGGCCAATTTGCGTCAATGGATTGAACACTATGAATACGCGGTCACAAATCATTATTCCCCGGAGTTGCGTGCCCGCCTTCATGCCATACAGAAGCAGCCCAGTCTGCTGCAGAGCATACAAAATACAGAGAACAAGGCGTTGCGTCTAATTGCTGCCGGTTGTGCCAGTGAACTGGAGAAGCGGGCCCAATTGATACCCTATGCCGGTGCTAAGGTGTTAATCAGTAGCGTTGATCTTGCACCACATGCCCCTATACATGAGCTGCGAGGCAAATATATGCTGACCACACAGTTTCGAACACAGAATCCCACCGTTAATATGAACACGCCGCCACCGAGCAATTATTTGAATAGCTTCAAGGTGCATAAAACGCCCGGACAGTTTGTGTTCTTCTATCAGATGCCGGGCGTTGAGGCGCCCATGCAAACGCATCTACAGTTGTCAAATCAGCAGCCACTGCCCGCCTATCTTAAGGGACCCGAAGTGTGCGTCGATACGCGCACCTATGGCAACGATGCGCGTTTTGTGCGTCGCTCCTGCCGACCCAATGCCGAATTGCAGCATTATTTTGAGAAGGGAACGCTGCATCTGTATATTGTGGCATTGACGCATATACGAGCGCAAACGGAGATAACGGTGCGACATGAGCCGCATGATCTGACCGCTGTGGAGCACAAGAAATCACATTCAGCGGTCATCCAGCCAACGAGCACACGCTGCGCCTGTGATTTGGGCAGCGATTGCCTCTTTGCCCTGCCCTTAGCCGTGCAACAGCAGCTGCAGGCGCCACCCGCTCAGCCACGCAGTAGCCATCGCAATAAGGCGGCTGCAGCAACGGCGGCAGCAGCAGCTGCCAATAGTGCCGCAGCCATTCAATTGACAATGGGTTTGGGCAATTGCGGCGTTGCAGCGGCTGCAGCAGCGGCGGCAGCAGCAGCACGTAATCGTTCCACTTCATCCAGCGGCGAGAGCAGCAGTCATATGGGCTTGAATAGTCCGCAGTTGAGTCAGCTTAATTTGGGCTTTAAGCCCAGTCCGGCCTTGGTGACGGCAACAGTTGGTGGCACAGCATCAGCGACGGCAGCAGCTGCTGCTGCTATGCTCTGCAATAGCAATAGCAATGGCGGCAACAGCAATAACTCGTGCTCTGTGTCCATGTCTAGTGTGCTGCATGATTCGGGTATTTGTACATCATCCTCATCGCCATCGGTGTCCATTCCATCGCCCACGCCCACACAGCTGCAATCACCAACATTGCAGCAGCAACAGCAGCAGCAACAACAGACATCGCTATTGCAGCGCAGCCCAACGCAGCAGCAGCAGCAAATACTTGCAGCGTTGCCCACGCCAATGTTGCTATCGCCACAGTTGCTACAGAAGCCGACACAGCAGCAACCCTCATTGTTGCAACAGCAGCAGCAACAACAACAACAACAGCAGCAACAACAGGAGCCGCTAGCGGTAATTGCAGCTGCAGCAGCAGCACAGCGTCCCATGACAACTTACTATTTGCAGCCGCATCAGCAGCAACAAATTACTGTGCAACGTCAGCAACAACAACAGCAGCAACAACAACAGCTACAACAGCAGCAGCAACAGCAACAACATTACCAACAGCAGCAGCAGCAACAACAGCAATTGTTGGCAGATGAGGCACGCATGGCTGTTAGTGCGCTGCAAACGCTGCATGCCACGCCCACGTCGCACACCATAACCCCCATCAAAGTGACGACAACACAGCAGCTAAAACAGCAGCAACAACCAGCAGCACAACAGCAACAACCAGTACAAGTAGTACAATCAGTGCAGCAACAGCAGTTGCCGCCACAGCAGCAACAACAGGCTCAACAACCCCAACAACAACAACAACAGCAGATCTATCAGCCAGCAAGTTCGCCCATTAAAACACCCAACAAGTTGACCATACAACCAATCAACAACAACAACAATTGCAGCATTAACAACAGCAGCATTACCAGCAGCAGCATTAACAACAGCAACAATAATAATAATAACAATCACAATGCAACGCCACGCAAAACGCCAATAAAAGCCACAACACCAATAAGTAGTCCAGCGCAAGATGCCAAAGAAGATGAGCCAACGACGACAACAACAGCAACAGCAACAAACACACCTGCAACATCAACGCCAGCCAGCACCAAAAAGGATAAACCGAAATCTCGTGAGGAGCGCAAATTGGAGGCCATACTGCGTGCCATTGATAAAATGGAAAAGCAGGAGGCACGCGGCAAGAAGGCGGGTGGCGCAGCTGCTGCTGGTGGCGAGAAACAGCGTTCTAGCAATTCACCAGCATCGCCACGTAAGCGCAATGCCAGCAGCAATTCCATTAGTGAGCCGGCAGATGCAAATGTTGTTGGTGGCGGCACGCCCACCACCAGCAACAGCAGCAACACATCGAGGCGCAATAAAAAGAAGCGCAAAGTAAGTCGCAGCTATAATAACAATAACAACAACAATAATAATAACAACAAAAGGCGCAAGAGTCAAAATGAATCGGATAATGAATCGCATAACGAATCGGAGCTTGCTTCACCAGCACTGCCACTGCAACAGCAAAACAACAGCAACAGCGACGCTTTACAGCAGCAGCAACAACAATCGACAGATCAGGCAGCTGGATTGCTGCTGGCATTGGCACACAACAATTGTGAAGCATATAAACCGCCAATAAACACGGGCCCAGCAACCGCAGCATCTTCCTCCTCCGCCGTAAGCAGCGCTTGTTTGCTTATTGAGGCCGCAATGGGACCGCTAGAGCAACAGCCGCCACAACAGCAACAACAGCAGCAGCAGCAATTGCAATCTTCGTCCGCCTGCGAGTTTAAATATCCGCCCAGCGGTGCCAAAACCAAAAAGACACTCATGTCTAGTTGGTTTCAGCAATCGGAGCAGTGTGAGCAGCAGCAGCAGCAGCAACAACAACAGCAACAGCAACCATCGGGACTGGACAGTCTGGTGCAGGCGGCCATGAGTGAAATAAATGGTTCACGGGATCAACTACAACTGCAACACCAGCAACAACAACAGCAACAAATTCCATTGGATACACCAGCGCCAGCTTTGCTTAAGGTAGAACAATTTATAAACCAAGTAGAAACGGAACGTTTGCAGCTGCCATCGGTACAGAACAATTCTTCTGTAAAGAAGCGTTGGCTACGTCAGGCCATTAGCGAGGAGACCACAGATGATAATCAATCCACAGCACAAGTATCCGTTGCGCCCACGCCCAGCATATCGCAAACGCCGCAGCCGCCGCAGTTGCTTTCGAATGGATTCGGTACGCCGCTGAAGAAGCGACGTTTGGTGGTCATTAGCAATGGCACTTTGGATGCAACAACGCCCGAGGAGCCGCACATTGATGTCATTGGCAGCCCCAACGACGAGGAGCAGCAGCAGCAACCGCATCACAAATTGCAACAAATGGACACAAAAACTGAAATCTTAAAGATTGACACACAACAGCAGCATCAGCACTTTGAGCAGGATGACGATGTGGACATACTACGCTCACCCAGTCCAGGCACACAGCAAATAGTTGCTGAGGATAATTTGGTTAAAATTGAGCCGGAGGACACAAGCGCCGCTGCAGAGGATGTTAAAATTGATGTGGAGCGTGAGGAGAGTCAGGCGTGTGATAAATTCGAGGAGCTGCTTAAGATCAAGCGAGAACAAGAAGAGCAACAACAACAACAGCAGCAACAGCAAGAACACGAGCAACAACAGCAACAACCCAAACCAGAAATGTTGCCTTTGCCCGAGACGACGACGACATTGGAACAGCTGCAAGTGACGGCCAAATTGGAGCCAAAGGTGGAGATTAAACCTGAGGTGGCACTAACCAAAGTGGAGACAATGCCGGAACCCAAGCCGGGTGAGTCGTTGCTACGCAGCGCAGTTGTTGCCGCCGCAGCAGCAGCAACAACAGCAACAACAAAAGCAGCAATTGTTCCAGTTGTATTGGATCCGTTGAAGGCGACAATTAAAACACGCGCGCCAGCCGTTAAACAGGAAGAGGAACCGCTTAAAAAGAAGCCCAAACTTGAAGTTACAGCAACAACAACAGCAACCGTAACAGCAACAACTGCAAAAGCAACACCAACACCTGCGATAATTACAACAACAGCTGCATCAACCACAACAACAACAGCAACGCCTGCCACGGCGGCAGCAAGCAGCAAAAATCTAACAGAGCTGGACATTCAGGAGCGTTTGTTATCCTTCCATGCGGCAAATATATCGTACTTGCAATCGCGCAACAAAAAAGCAACCAGCAGCAATAATTGCAGCAAAAGCAACAATGGACTTGCTGCAGATTTAATTGGCAAAAAGTGCAGCAAGGAGAAGAATGAGAAGCGTGAGCGAGACAAGCAGCTAAAGAAATCCAAAAAGGATAAAAAGAAATCCAAGGACAAGGACAAGCAAAAGGCGGCAGCAGCAGCGGCAGCAGCAACTCTAACAACAATGCCAGCACCTGAGCTTAAAAAGAAGCAGCTGAAAGAAGCCAAACAGCAACAACACGCGGCAGCAACACCTGCAATGGCCACACCAGCAATCCCCACAGCAGCAGCAACAACAGCAAATGGAAAAACAAAGCACAACAGCAACACTCTCGAACAACAGCCGCAACAGCAGCTGCAACAAACGGCGCTGCGTCGTCGCACCATGTCCATGTGCATTACACCTGCCACGCCCCTAGCTCCCGCAATTCTTCCACCAACGAAAAAGCGTCAAACAAACTTTGAGCAGGAGCTAACCAAACCAAATACTCAAATACTCAGCAGCAGTTTATTGCTCAACAGCAGCAAAGTACCGCAGCAACAGCAGCAGCAGCAAGCAACACAAACAGCAGCAATAGCAGCTAATGCTGCTGCTGTGGCTATAATGCCCACAACTGCACAGCAGCAACAGCATCGCAAGGAGAACAATCATCATCAACAGGAAATTGTGGGAACGATGAGTCTAGCGGCAGCAATTGCTAGTGGCAAGTTGACCGCCATCAGTCGGCGACGTGAATCCATGTGTGGCAGCCGACAGCAGCAGGCGTTCATTGCAGCGGCGCTTAAAAAGGAAAAGAAGGAGAAGAAAAAGAGCAAGAAAAAGGATCGGGAGAAGAAGCAAAAGGACAAGGATAAGGATAGGGATAAAGAGAAAGATAAAGATAAGGAGTCGGCAACAAATATCAAGCCAAAGAACAACAATCAACAGAAGCATCCGCCCACAACAACAACAACACCAGCAACAATATTAACAACAACAACAGCAGCAATAAATACAACAACCAAAACCGCGCTGCCCAAGCCAACCATAATCCCACCCGCCATATCCATAAATGCCGCTCCAATACCCGTGCTCATAACACAACCAATAACACCAACGCCAGCACCAGCCTTGCCCCAACCCCTGCCAATTGCAGTTGCCGGCGGCACCAACAGCAGCAATATTAAGCAATTGCCCTACTATAATACAATTTATGGCAAATTGCAAGAGCCGCCAACGTTGCCAGCAAGTGCAGCAGTAGCAACAGTAGCAGCAGCTTTGGTATCGGGACCGCTAGCTAAAATGAATAGCAGCATTCCTAGCTTAGCCGAATATTTGGAGGCCACCAAAACGAAGGCAGCAGCAGCAGCGGCAGCAGCAGCAGCAGCTGCAGTTGCAGCAACCCCAATTGCCATGCCGGTGCCAGTAACACCACCCCCAAGTGTTGTTGTCCCTTCAGCGCTGGAAAGTATGCCGCCACCAGCAACGACACCGTTAAAGCTGTACACACGCACTGCCAGCCATGATCCTCGATTGAATCCCATGCTCACTGTGCCAGAGCCGGCGCCAATGCCCAAGCGAAAACTGTCCATTAGCGAGTATCGTATGCGACATCGTCCATCTGTAGATACGGCGCCAACAACACCAACGACGCCCACAACGCCAACAATGGAGCGTTGCTTTGTCAAGCCGCAGACCATCAACAAATGCTCGCTGCAATCGCCCGAACGCTATCAGGCTGCGATACGTGAACGTCGCAATTCCATAAGTGTGCACCAAAACAACAACAGCAACAGCAGCAGCAGCAACAACACTCAGCATCATTACCAACAGCAACAACAGCAGCTGCCGCCGCCACAGCAGAAGCAGCCATCATCATCAGCGCTGAAAAGCAATTCAATAAATTCAATAAACTCGGCGGCAGCCACGCTTAGCACAGTGAATAGCATCCTGAGTACAGCTCACAAGCTGCACATGTTCGATGACAAGCCCAAGGGTAAGTAGTCCAACATCTATTCTAGACCTGAGAATTAAACTATATTAATGTGCAGGTGGACACTTTAATGCGGCACCCACATTGCTGGAACAGCAGCAGGAGAAGATGAGCGAACGATCGCGTTGTCTGCAACGCACCATTTCCTGTGATTCGCGTGTCATTGAAAGATTGGGCACTGGAGCGGCCACAACTGCTGGTAGCAATGTCAAGTCGGAGAAAACAAATAATTCGGGATCGAGAAGAGATGGTGCCTAAATAAATATGTGAGCTGATGAATGGGTAAGTTTAAAAAAACAAGAGTAGCTAAATAATATGTGGATTTGAGTATAGAATAAAACATAGGACAAAACCACGTTTTTAGTTATCAAATTCTATTTATATATTTTTGTATATTTAATTTGTAATTAAAAATCTTTATTTACAGGATACGTAAATCGACGTATGACAAAATCAAGGATTAAACCATAACTATTAGTTATAACACTCGAAATAACTCACAAGAATCCGAATTGCATCCAAAATGTTGGCAAATCTACAAATTATGCCATATAATATGATTAAGCGCTTTCCTTATTTACAAACGTAGAGAAAAACAAAACAAGAAAACCGGAACAACTGAAACCGCAGTCAGAATGAAATGAAATCCTTATTAATTTGTGTTGTAAACGCTATTTACTCGCTATAACTAATACTACTTAAATTCATATATAGTTAGATATATGTATATGTTAACGATTTGAGATTGAGAAGAAAATAACAAAAAAATCCACAACAAACAAACAAAAAACAAAAAGTAAAACAATGTAAACGTCAAAAAGAATTATAAGAGTAACCTTCTGGTAAACTATTTAGTTATTTAATAGTCGCGATTTTTCGTACAACAATCGAGCAACTTATATTTCTACTCTATATATAAATACGATAAATATATATATATATATTAACTTACCATAGCGCTTTAATGATATATGCTTAATTAAATAACTACAGAGAAGAAAAGAACGCAACACAAGAAACAAAAGCAAATTGAATGTTTAGCAAAAGTGGTTAGTTAACATTAAATTCATTTTATTTTTAACAAATTTATAATACACATGTCTATGTATCATTATTATTATCCTTTTTTTATATTTTAAGTTGCGTAAAATTTCAAGAATTTTTTACTTTCATATTACTGAAGTATACAAGAGATAAAACAATTACACCATTATATATATATACATATATAGATATATAACTTTTTTAATTCATTATCTGTAATAATTATAATTAAAGAGAAAAACTTCGAGCATATATTTAAAAAAAAAAACAACAACCGTATTTAATTAACAATAATAACAACAATATAACCAGGCTTAAAACGCAAGCAATACTAAAAACCAAAATAAAAAAACCAGATAAACAATAAAAAAAAGCTTAGCAAGAAAAAGTTAAAAAAAAACAATCATGTAAATATATATTTGCATAAAG
This sequence comes from Hirtodrosophila alboralis, assembly GCA_035043045.1. Classification (NCBI taxonomy): domain Eukaryota; kingdom Metazoa; phylum Arthropoda; class Insecta; order Diptera; family Drosophilidae; genus Hirtodrosophila; species Hirtodrosophila alboralis. Next base: position 868,068 of record JAWNNH010000242.1, read on the forward strand.
AAACATAAAAGCGAATCGCATTATGTTTAATAATTGTACAAAAAATCTTAGCGTCAGTTTTATTGTTAACCTAAAGAAAAAAGATAAAAAAACCAACAAAAAAAAAAGCAACAATACTTTAGTTTGTAAGTTTAAAAAACATTGAAAAAAGAGTACAAAACGCGAGTTAATTGATTGTAATTAAGCTTAAGCAATACCTAAAAACCACAACAACAAATTTATAAATTAAAATTAATATATTGTACATAAAAAAAGTCTCTTAAACGAGATCAGTCGCGTATTTAGCCCTAAAATGCTGCCCCTAGCCGCCCCCAACTAACTCTTAAAAGAAACACACTTTTTTTAATATAATTTATTAACTTTTGTCTGTAGAATCATTCTATGGAACCAAAAACTACAAAGCAAATTTCCCTTTGATTATCTTTTTCGATTGGATTGATTCAACTTTCTCAAATAACTAACTTTTTATCTTAGTTCTGAATAAGTTTTCCAAATGGATATTTGTACATCTAAAAAGCAGCAAAAAAAAAAAAATAAAAAAAGAAAAAAAAATGTGACCCTGTGAATATGTAGTATATCTAATTCAATATTTAAGAATTAAAAACAATATTTTTTTTTACATATGAAAATTATACATTTAAATATTGTACATAAAAACTTTTACATTTAGCAGTTAAGCAAAAAAGGAAAACTAGAAGATTTTTTAGGTGAAGTGAATTTTATCTTAATATAATTAATATAGAGTACACAATATTAAAATCCCAACTTCTATAGTATATGCCCTTTCACTAGGTTACAAATTGATTTTTCATATTTGAGTTATGTTGTTTTTGGATGGCAAGGCAAGAATCTATATTTTCTGTATCTTTCTACTTGATTGTAACTTCTCTTGAAAATATCTCATATAATTTCTTTTTGTTCTTTAATTGATATCCAAGAAGAGGTAAATTAATAGATAGACTAAAATCGTATATTACTTGTTATTTCCATACAAAATGTATCTAAATTTCCGAGATTTTGAGTAGATTTTTTTAAAAGAGTTTTAAATTAATATCGACTTTATATTTTCATCATATAGTTGTCCTTGTTGTTTCTTCAATGTCTTCTATTAGAAATCATTTGGATAAGGAAATCATTCAACATATCACACTATATTGGTATTATCTAAAGACTCAGTTTCCCATTTGTTCAGAATTTCAATCAGAGATACAGTTGCATCGGTTCAAGCAGTTTTGACATCTAAGAAGCTTCCCAATAAATTCTATGAATAATCCGTTCAGTTCAATAGCTATCTTGAAAATATTTTATTTCACAAAAAAGAATTATTCTAATTAAATTTAGATGCTCTTGTTAACCTTTAGAATCGTAGAAGGTTAGAATATTAACTATAAGGTTAATAGTTTTTAAGTATTTGTTTGTTTTTTCATGGGTTCTTTCTTTATTGTACATACATTAACAACAACAAAATACACGAAAGATTTTTATAACGAAAGAAGTGTAAAATACAGCAAGCAAATTTAAGAAGCCGATTTTATAAAAATATATATTGTTAATTTATTTAAGATCTGTACAATACTTATATATTGTAGATATAAGTTTATGATATACACATACCTTACATACATTTGTAATGAAAATTGAGAAAAACAAAAAATATGATTAGAGAAAATCACACAAGAAATTACGTATAACTTATTTGAAGGAAATTCAATATAATCATTTTTACTTTATAAGTATTTGCATAATTTTTAAGTGCGAATTTGAATAATAAGAGTAGAGTTTTAGCCTTAAAATTTGGTTTAACTGATGTACATTAAATATGTTAATTATTTACTAAAAAACAAAACACACACACACATACAGACACAAAACATACGCGAATGTTAATAAAACTTCCGTCTGTAAAATATATTAAAAATTGGATTCGTAAGATTCTTTACCAATATACAAAAAAAAGAAAAAAAAACACAAATAAAACGAAAATAAAATAACATTTTAAAACAATTTGTTTTGATCTATAAGGGTTTTTTGTTGTTTTAGTAATTTTAAAGATTTTAGATATTTTATATATTCTTTAGGAGAAAAGTATTTTGATATTATCAGCTAATATTTAACTTTTGATATTATATTAAAGAAACTTGTACAGGTGAGTAATAAATCGAAATTGTTCCGTCATTACTAGTGTTATTAAAACATTTAATTGGTTCAGGAAAAAAGCGTATTATTTAAAATATTTTCAGCTTCAAATTGACCCGCAAGTTGCATGTCACTGCGGCCGAGCTAAAATTTCCGAAATGAACAATTGATCTTTGAGAAAAAAACTTAAGTTCCAATTTTAATTTAATAAAAAATTGTAATACCCAATTTTTTTCTGTTCAACCCTTGTAATTCTTAACCAGTTTTAGTAGACAGTACAGCAAGTATATAAGGTCCGTGATATTTCTCACAGTAATTTTTATTTTTCCATAATTCTATTAATTTAAAAGCTGAGAAAGATGGACTTGCTAATACAATTAAACATAAGTAGAGGTAAGTACGATTTTTAGGCTGCGCTAAAAAGCCATAGACTTGGAGTTCAAGGGTATTGACATTTTGATTTATTGCTTGGCGTGCGAATAAAACAGTATAAATAATGTTATATCATATCAAATCGTTGAAAAAGGCTCTACATTTCCACATAGACTGGTGTAGTCTTGATGTCGCTGTTATTTTTACGCACAGACGTCAAAATGTAGCTATCGTTGTCCCAGGAAGTGGACCAAGAGTTTTAACCTGCCAATAATCCTCTCCGTTGGTGGTGCAAAGATTCCATCATCCATTGCCTCAGCCGTCGCAGTCGATCAACTAAATTGTTATCATTCGTAAGAGTAATGGCGCCCAAGGATCAAGGATCTACAAAAGAAGAACAAGTTAACGGAGCAGACAGTATGTTAAACACAAACTATACCCACATTTAACTGGACTCACAGCGCAATCATGTTGCGTCAATCATCCTTATGCCTGCTAACAATCATTTACACATATGCAGTTAATTCTTTTAATTTTTGTTGCAATCCGACTATATTTTCAAACCTTTGCCACACAACATGCCAGACATCGATTTTTTGACGATTGCTTTTCGCTGCAACTCCGCAGTCAGAGATGAGCGATAATATGTTTTGCAAGAAATAATTTAATTTAATTTTGTATGTGAAAAGCACAAAGCTTTTAGGAAATTTAACTTAACGTGTAAACCTAGTATTAAGGATCATAAATAATTTGCTTTATTTATTATTATTTTATTTAAGTTCTAAGCGCTAAAAACGTATTATTTTAAATGCTGGAATATGTAATAACTAAATACTTATGCTTTTAAAGTGAGCTCAGACAACAAAGAAACATGATCATTAATGTTCATTGTCTGCTCTCATGTGATTGGGAAATAATATTTATCGCAGTGACAGTGAACGTGACTCAGACACGGGTACCACGATATTTGCACGCGAATTTCACGCATCTCTAACGAAAACGTAAATGCGAAAGGCAGTGGAAAAAATTTAAACGAAACAATAAAAGAAATCTTGCAAATTAAATGGAGAATTATTATAAAAAGTAAATTTCATGTTAACCAAATCAACCAAAAATTAAGAGAACATTAAAAATTAAACAAATTAAAGCAAAACAACGTGCTCAATTTTCCATCGTATCTTAGTGCGTGGTAATTGCGTATTAAACAACAACAACAACAGCAGCAGCTCGCAAACAAACTGCAAACGCTGGCAAAAAACTGAAAACGAAAGTGAAACTAAAACGAGAGAAAATAAACAATTTTGGGTGAAAAGTTAACAATTAGTTCTTACATGGGTTTAACAGATCAGGATTGGATTGGCAGTGCGGTCAGCTTGACCTGCGACGACGAACTGGGCGTGTTTCAGGGCCTGATTAAAAAGATTTCAGCCGAAGAGATAACAATTGTGCGCGCCTTTCGCAATGGTGTACCGCTGCGTAAACAAAATGCCGAAGTTGTGCTCCGTTGCAGCGATATTAAAAGCATTAATCTAATTGAGCCGGTCCAGGACAATGAGACGACGGCACCGACGGTGATTAATAAGCCAACGCCGGTCAAATTGCCGCATTTTTCCAACATTCTTGGCAAGCAGCAGCAGCAGCAGCAACAACAGCAGCAGTTGCTACTCCAGCAGCAGCAGCAGCAGCAATTATTGGAGCGGGATCAAGAGACGCCTCTTACGCCTAGGGCTAGAACGAATGGTCATGGCAATGCGAACAGAAATGGAGGATTTTCTGCTGCTGCTGCTGGTAATCCAAATTCAGCGCTGAGTGATAAAATGCATCAACTAATGCTCAGTACAAATTCCAATGGGGCAAACGGCATGCGAAAGTAAGAATTATGCATTTTTAAAATTTTATTTATTAATGAATAGATAAACAATATTTACTCTGCTTAAAATTACTATTTTTATATTTAAAAACCTTTCTTTTAGAACACCGCAAAGCTCACGTGCACCCAGTGCACAGCAGCAGTTGGCAACGACGCCGAATAGTGTGGCTGCGTTCTTTGGCAACCTGATTCCGGCCAAAGTGGAAGCAAAGATGGTTGGCACGGCCTCTAATACAGGTAGCAGTTTTGGAGGCGCTGGTGGCAACCACTTGGAGAGCTACAGCAGCAGCGCCGATGGCAGCAGCGGCAGCAATGAGGCTGCGGGTGGCAGTAGCAAGCCCATTGATATCATAGGCAATAGCAATAGCAATGGCAATGGCAGTGGAAATGGAAGCTACTATAATCAAGCGGCAACCAGCTATGGTAATGGTGGGGGCAGGCGCAATGGCAATGGCAGTTTCAACTCTAATTCCTATGCGGCTAATGGCAATGGTAACTCAAATGGAATTGGCAACGGCAAGAATAAGCAGCAGCGTAATCGGGTGCGCTGCGAGAGCAACAGCATGCGGCTGCAACAGCAGCAGCAGCAAACATTTGGCAGCGAAGCTGATGATCCACTCTTGCGCGAAGAATTTGATTTTGAGGGCAATTTGGCGCTGTTTAACAAACAGGCCATTTGGGATGACATTGAGTCGACGCACCCAAAGACGGAAAAGAAAAAGAATAAAAAGTATCGTCATGATGAGAATATTTTGGTTAGTAAGCCGCCAGAATTGCGACAGATTGAGAGCATGTTTGATGGCAGCAAGGATTATGTAACTGACGATGGATTAATTATACCCACCATACCAACCTACGTGCGCTCTCGTATCGAGCTAAGCGCCGAACGTGCAGGTTTATCCTTGCAGCGGCAAGCTGATACATTGGCGCGTGGCGCCGCTGATTTAGCCATCACGCTGCTAGGCGGTGCTCGCCGCCTAACGCCGGCAAATAATCATCAATGGCCCAAAATTGCCATCATTTGTGATGGTGTAAACACCATAAGGTTAGTTTGCTTTTATAAATATATATACATGTATATATATATATATATTTTAATTAATAAATCATTTTTTTGTGTAGAACGATCAACATGGGCTGCGCTACGGGTCGTCTATTGGCCTCTCATGGTCTAACCGTGCTGCTCTATGTGGAGCAGGCCCAATTTGTTGAACAAAACAGCAGCTTAGAGGTAGCCCTGTTTAAGGCAACCGATAGCACCATTGTACACTCCGTGGACGGTATGTAGAGCTTAAATTAAATATAATAATAAAAAAGCACGCTTAATTTTCTCTTGAATATTTTTATCTCAATATTTACAGCAATTCCTACGCCGGATCTTGTGATACTATCGACAAATACCGCAAAACTATCGGATGTAATTAAGAATTGGCTCAGCGTTAATCGGTTAGTTTTTCCTTATTTCATTTTTTAAAACGCAATTTTGTTAATCATATACATATATATCTTTATTTTATTTTAGCGCATCGGTGCTTGCCATAGATCCGCCACCTTGTGGTATTAAGGATGTTGCTATAAAGTACTCAATATTACCCATATTACCATTGATCCAAGATCCAAGCACTTCAGCTGCTGCAGCAGCAGCAAATGCAACAACGAATAATTGTGGCAAACTGTATTTATGTAATTTAGGTATACCAGATAAATTTTATCGTGATTGTGGCATTAAGTACAAAAGTCCATATGGACATAAATATGTGATACCGATTCACTCAAAGGACTGAAACAACAACAGCACACACAAAAAACAGTAAACAACAAAAAAACAAACAACAAATCATCAACAAACAGCAACAGAAACATCAACAACAACAACAACAAACACACACACACACACACCCAAAACACACATGTGATGATCATCAAAGTCCTGTTTCCTGTGAATCTAGCTAGCTCTTAGTAGTCTCTCATGTAAACTTAAACATAGTTTTTATCAACGGCACATCTATATGCAAATTATATATTAAGTTTAAGTATTTAGTTGATTCATACATTAACTATATATATTTATATATTATGATCAATTCAGAGCTGCCCTATGCTAGTGCCGAACTATATCTATAATTTTATATTTATTTTAAAAAGCTCTTTTATAGCTAGTCCAGTCGTCGAACATAACATTTTAAATTTTTTTTATGGAGTCACATTCTTGATTTTAATTTTTCACTGGACAACTAATCGGAAATGATTCTCCTCTTAAGCTAAAACTGGTCTTCAAAGTAAATAACATTCAAAAATATTGCAGATAAGGCAAATGATTGTAAATAGTTTGTATAATTGCACAATTGTTTGTACTATATGGGAAGAAATATCTCAATTTAAATAATTTAGTGAGATTGAGCGAAGTATGCGCAATACATGCCAAATTAAATGTCTACATTTTAAGCATAAAATCAACAATACAATATTATACATATATATATACTTATACAAATTACAAATCAGATAAATAAGTTAGTTACGTAAGCTAATAGGTGTTTAGTAACATGAAACACATAGAAAACAAAAACTACATAATTAATTTGTGTTAAGATTTTAGTGGTTAAGAATATATATATATATGTGTAAGCTATAAATTGAAAACAAACATTTGTACTCCCATCGAATACTGAAAAAATGAGAGAAAAAACACACATACAATACTTTTAAAATTTAAATGTATCGCGATGAGTTTTAAAAACCAAGTTCAATAAGAACTATATCAAAATCCAATCTAATAGTGAAAATGTTAGCCGTTGCAAACTCAAAAAAACAAAAAAAAAAATACGCAACCAAAAACCTTAACTAATTGTAATAATATAATTATGTAGTAGATTCTAAATTCCAATTGTTGATGATGATCAATCTGCAAATTTCAATTTGCTCTAAATTGTTTAAATACTTCAAAATCATCTGAGGTAAAAAGCAAAAAAAAAAAAACAAACAAAAATAAGAACATAAAACAAACGGTTTAATGGGCTTTCCACCCCAAAATGGAAAGATGCTGTGACTGTTTAGAGTTAGGAGTAGGCGGAGTTGACAGGACGTTGAAAATGATGTGATGAAATGATGGATCAGAAGTTGAGAAGGTTATTTCCAACAACAACAACATACACAACAAGAACCACAGATTTTGTAACAAAATGCTTTAAAAATTATATGTTAAAAAAACCATTTTCGGTCTAATTGTATATAAAGAACAAATCAAAATATAATAATAATAATAATAATAATTAAACCTTGGAAAAAACACAAGTTAACTAAAAATCAGCTAAAATCCTTTACAACTGCAATATTAAAAATACAAAAACACCGAAAAGCCTTCTCATGGAAAACAAAAATGTGTTTGTGTTTTATTTATATTTTTACAGAATTTTTTTACTCTTTCAGTGGTATTTTTATATTGTCACTAAATGTATAATACATTTCCGACTTAATATAAAATGTTGTATTCGATCGTATTATATGATACTATATGAGATCGATATTATATAAATGATATTTATTTAATTTTTCACATCAGATCGATACTATTTATTTGATCACCTTAAAAGCTATTTGATTTTTATTTTAGGGGTTGACAAATTAAATTTTGTATCTTAAATATAATATAGATTCTCCAGGCCGTCCATCAAAGAACAACTTTCAGAAAACATATTTTAAAAAGAAAAGCTTAAAGAATCTAATTTAAGTGAAATTACACGCTTCAAGCGCAAGTGTTATTTTTTAGTTAAGTAGGCAAATTAGTGCTTCTATTCCACTGAAACACCATATAAAGTTCGGCTTTCAAAAGCCTTAATACTACTTAGTATTATGTTTGTTGATTTTAATCCTGTTCCAACTTTAAGCGCTTCGAATGTGGCGATTCGTATGGATTAATGGAATTACGTTTACGGTTTTCTGGATGTTGGCAAGGATCTATCGATTCGACAGTTATAACATTATTGGTTTCTACTCCGACAGCCACCACTTCTATTTGTGGCATAAATAGAGCGTCATCAAAGCCAGAATCTGAAATGGACCAATTCATTTTTGGCTGTTGCGACTGTTGCTTTCCTTGCTGTTGTTCCTGTGGTTGTGCCCCCATCACGGGCGTATTCTGATAGTAATGTAGTACTAGAATTTCCACATAGGGTTCGATCATTTCTTCAGTGTACGAAGTCAATTCTGTAAGGTCAAACGTCCAGCGCTGGGATAGGCCCCCAAGATGACGTGCAGCGGCAAGGCAACTAGCGGCCAGCAGTGAAGGCAAATTGTTGCTAAATTTATAAACTGCAGGTAAGATTTTAAATAATTAGAATATATGCTACCACATCAAACATTCCAATAACTTACTGCTCAAGGTAAAGTCACAAAGGCGCAGCAGGAGCTGAGCAAGTGTTGCCAGCATATGCTCGAAACTATTATACTGTGGAAAACAAAATACACCTGGAGACGATTTATTCAAAGTCTCGCAATAAATTGCATAATCCTTGCGTGTCAAAAAACTGCATGCAAACATTTCCACAAAGCTCGCCGTTGTGGGTCGCATCAATTCAAAGTTAAAAAATTTCAGCACCTTACGCTCCACAGCCTTGAATTCGAAAGGTTTATAACAGGAATTGACCAGCATATTCATATCGCTATAACGTGGCACCATCGCATCCACACTTTCAATCTGTGCCGCAATATGGATACAAGTCAATGCAACAAGTTGCAGTTTATCCGGTCTTATGGTGTAGAAATCAATGACGCGATCCAGATAATAGATAGCTGTAAATTAAAATTCTCTTTATTTAGTTGTCGTGTGTGTATAAATATATAACATGCAAATGGGACTTACACAAATGCAACGCACAGCGACTAAGCTTGTATCTTCGCGTGATTATGTGGCAGAGCTGCACGAGTTTCGGTCTCAGATCGATTTGAGTTGATGTATAATATAGTGGACGACGACGCAGCTCCGATTCTTTCATTGTTTTGAAAATATCGGGTGTATAGTCACTAAGCCATTGGGATTTTGACAGGCGCTACAACAATAGAAACTTGGACACAAAACACATGTGTATAATAATATTGTGTACAAACCTCCATTTTACGTCTTTCATGCTCAGATGTTTCGCTGACCATGAAGACATTACCCTCCTGTGCAGGCATTGTCATATTTTTACATGTATTAGCTTATTTAATTATACGGCTTAAGTTGATTTGATTTTGTTTAAATGAAGACATTCACATTGCGAAGATATACACGAAACAAGCGTCAAAATATGGCGGCATTAACGGTAAAAGTGCGCAGTGTGTACACACCGAAACAAACCCTATATGTAAATACTAGATTAAATACTAAATGCGGCAAATTGAAAGAACATCCCAGGGACATTTGAGGGAAATTTTTGCACTTAATTAACGGAATGTATTTTTAATTTGCCGTACATCTAATGTTGTTGATTTGCTAGGAACGATTAAATTTTTATTTTTATTAGGCACTGAATTATATATAGTTAATTTTCAATCGCAAAAAATCTTATGTTTAGAAAGAATTAAATTGTTCAAAACAACTTGTTTATTGCCAAAAATAAAGTGGTTCCGTTTAATTGCCTGCATCGTTGGAATCATCCTCTGGGGGAGCAACAATCGATTTTGGCAATTCGCATCCAAAGTAGGCATTATTGTTTGCGCAGTAAACAATAAGTTGACGCCAATATTCGTCGACGGCCAGCAGATGGGGGTTGCCAAAGATGACCATGAAAGCGCGAGCACGTGAGGTGGCCACATTCATGCGTTTCCTGCAGCCTACAAAACCTAAATGGAATTTCACATCGAAAACCAGGAGGTTGTGCGAGGAGCGCACAGTTGAGATGATTATAATATCCCGTTCCTGGAAGAAAGTGTAGAAAAAAGTAACTAAAATATGAAAAACTAACAAATTGTTACCCAATTGTTACTTACAAGACCCTGAAATTCCTCTACACACCCAATCTTCGGCATGGGTAAATCCGCACCATTAAACATATTCCTAAGCGTCTGCACCTGTTTGGCATAAGGCGTCACAATGCCAATATTTTTGCTTTCCACAGAGCGGCTATACAATGCTACCACCATAAGGAAGACCTCGCGTGCCTCAGAGGGATTATACCATGACGGCGAGTCCGTATCCTGCAAATTTTCGCCCAAGATGCCCTGAAAGAAAGTTCCATGTGCGCGTGGCATAGATGGACTTGGACCAAAGACCGTCTGAAGCCGTAGCAATAGATTTGCTTCTGGTGAATTCTCCTCCGAAATCATCGAGATGAGCTCATTGTCATAAAATAGTTTGCTATAAACAGACATAATTGAGGGTAGAGCGCGATAGTTGTACAGCAGTTTGGTTAATACGCTTGGATTATAGCCAGAGCTGTTGGGATAACGATCCATATCCCTACAATAAGGTGCCCGCTCCAGCAGACGCTCCAAAAGGGAGACATTAAAGCCATACTGTTTTGCAATTCCGCTATTAAAAATGGGTTGCAACTGATGTGGATCACCAGCGAGTATGACCTGGCTGCGATTGTTTGATAGCAACATAATTGGCACAACTGTTTCTGGCTCAGAGCATTGGCCGGCCTCGTCAATTAAAGCATGGGTAAAGTGACCAGGTGGAAAGTTCATTTGCAGAAAGTTGCCCAGTGTAGTGCAGGTGCTTATTATGACCCGATGACCGGCCAGAAACGACTTCTGACAACGCATCTTCAGACCGGATCTAGTTACAATCATCTGCCAATAAAAAATTAAAAACAAAATAAAATAACAAACAAAAAAAAAATACAAATTAAAATTAAATGCTATACTCGAGTTTACCCGACTACGGTACATCGTGCACCCAATCCAAAGCCGCAATAAAATATAAGTACATATTCATATATAAATATTGTAGATACAAGCATTAACTTCAGACGCTGCTGCCAGCTGCTCTTCAACATAAACTAAATCTTAAATAAGTTCGGTGTTTATTGTCCCTTTGTGAAATTTCAATTTACGGTAAAACTGACTATCGGGAACTTAAAATAACAGATACAGACGGACGGGGCTAGTTCATTTTGAACAAGAATATATATACTTTTTAAGCTCGGATATGTGTTCTTATGCCTGTTACACACATTTAAACATTTGTATTACCTGGCTGTACAAATTTAAGTATAAAAATAAATAAATTGTATTGTGGTAAATAAGAATTAACAATAGGACAAGAGCTAATTAAATATGAACTGTTAGTTTGTCGATAAT